>MU161731.1:0-25441 GCA_015888305.1 Antheraea pernyi
TTTTCAATTTTCATCTATAACTAATTCTCCACATTTATGAATCGTGTACACTTGAAAAACGAATTAAATATTACAAATATATTCATAGCTATTAAAAATTCACTATTACAAATTTTTTTGATATTATAATGTAGAAAATTAAAATGTTAAAATGTTTTGGGACTATTTTATACTATGTGGTTCATTTAAAAAATGTGATATTAAAAAAATAAAAATTCGTAACAAATTTCTATTTCAGTTTCTTTTTATTTGATAACAATTAAAATAAAAGTCTTTTTTTTTTCTTCACTATAATTAAGTTCTGGGCTATGTTCAAAATTTCAAGTCTTGGGTCATCTGGAATTTTATTAAAAATATATTACAAAGTTTTACCCGAATAGATATACAAGATTTGAAGGTGGTAGAGTCACGCTGAAGCTATTACTGGTTTCGGCATGAATGGGTCGGCTCGCCCGGGGTAGTACCACCCTCTCACAGAAAACCGACGTGAAGTAATAGTGCTTGCATTTTTGCGTTTCGATCGGTCAGTGAGAGCGCCGGTGGTCCAACTCCTTTCCCCTTCCTCCTCTCTTTTCCCCCTTCCCTTCCTCCCTCCCCCAACACAGGCTGGCAACGCACTTGCGACTCCCCTTCAGTGAGAGCGCCGGTGGTCCAACTCCTTTCCCCTTCCTCCTCTCTTTTCCCCCTTCCCTTCCTCCCTCCCCCAACACAGGCTGGCAACGCACTTGCGACTCCCCTAGTGTTGTTAGTATCTATGGACGGTGGTGATCACTTAACATCAGGTGACCCACCAGTCCGTTTGCCTCCTATGATATAAAAAAAAAGGAAAGCGAATTAATAAGACTATTGTAAAATAGTATTGAAATCAAATAAAATCTTAGTCATGTGAAGTTATCCTGACTGAAAACTGCAAACATATTTTACGCCGTACGCGAATTCATGCCTAGATAAGTATCACGCCGTTGACATCGATCAGAACCGCTGAACGGGAATAGATAAATTGATAAAACATTTTGTACAATCGACTATGCCGAACATCTGGGATGATATATGATTTGAAGGATAATGATTAAATAGAACATATTCATCGGTAAATATTTAAATATTAATGGATGGAATAATTCAGCCTTTTTTTCTCTCCTAACATTATTACAACTAAAAACAATAAGTACAAAATATATTGTAAAAACCCGATATTTTAACAGTTTTATTTATTGTTTATTTATATCAATTTTATGATATGCTCAAAACATAATAAATATTACCAATTTACAATATTTAATACAGCATAAGTAGGCACTCAACACCAACCGTGTTGGGATAAATTATACTGCTGGGAGAGCGCGACTAGTGTAGTGTAGTTATAGTGTACAACCCAACAGACTACCGCAGCGCGGTACACCTACCTGAAGCTGACACTTGATGACTTGCTAAGCATAAACAAGTGTAATAAAAAAGATTCTGTGGTTCTATGAAACCGTGATGCAAGTTCAACTTTTTTTCGGATCGCAGGCATTTCACTGAATATTTTCACTGAATTTTAAAATTATTCGTTCGAGACAACGCATATAAATATAAATTAATAGTTATACACGTAAATTATGTCTTACCTTATTCTTATTCTAACTGATCAGACTAGCTGTGAACGATGGTTTCGATGTATTTTATGCTTAAAACTAAGACACTTTTTTATCGTAGCTCGGCAAAATGACTGCACTATACCTAATGGTACGCACAGTACAATCCAAAAACAATGGCGACCACCGAGTGACACACTATCCATCGCCGGTCGCCGCTGTCATGCCGGCCTGCGAATAGCTGGATATGCACAGGCTGATCCCGAAACGCGACCCGCAGAAGCAGTTCACTATGACGGGCTTTTTCGCCATATACATGATGGTTGCGACCCAGTCAGGCTGTAAAACCCTACCACCCCGCTTTCGCATTTCCTCGTTCGTTATTCAGCAGGGTGCACCACGTGCAGGTGAGGTTGGCTTGGATGTCTCAAGTCTTATGATGTTATTTGATACCCCTAACACCCCAAATACCTTAAATACGCAAACTGAGCAATAATCATTTATATTTAGACAATCAGCTAGAAAAGGTACAGAATTATATAAATTGACAAACGTTAATAATTCAAATATGTGTCGTTTTATATAATTGAAGATAGATTGCGAGTATTGAGTCCAGTGTTGCAATTAATTAATTTCCACAAATTGACTAAAGAATTTTTGATTTTGAAATAATAAATAAAATCATAGTATAATTTTGAATTGAGCCATAGGCGCCGCCATATTGGTCTTGGCGAGCACTTTTCACTTTACGTCTACTCCGCAGCCGACTGTAATGCGATAGATGGACGAAAAAATTTCAGGTGATGGAAAAACAGTTTCACTTTTAAAAAAATAGACAGTATTTTACAATATCAATATAGATAATAGTTAATTAGATTAATAAAAATTATGTTTGTCGAGATTTATTATTATTTGAAACATTGGTAAAAAAAATGATTTCGATATGCCTTAAATTCTATAATAATCCATACACGGCCCCATTGAAACAGTTCAAAAGTTAACTTCTGTACAAAATTGTTTTATTTCTTAATCCTAGTTTTGTGGTATTAAAACTTTGATCTGTAATTCCAGTATATCTTGCACATAAAAAAACAACGATAATTTTTTATGTCTAAATGAAACTAAATTGAAAAAAAAACCTAACACTTTCAATTAGCGGTTAGCATATCTAACACGGACTATGGTACTATGCAAAATAGCAAAGTATACAGGTATGACTTATAAACTTATATACCGTTAACCTTCGTAGTCAGATGCCAACATATATAAGAAATTGAAATAGTATAAATTATTTATTTTGTGACATATATAGTTCTGTTATATTTCTCCAGGCTATTCTGGATAAAAAACGATGCGCTTTTCGTCAAGGATCTCACAAAAATAACCATTTTAAGATAACATTACATATTCACATATGTAATAAATGTAAATTCATGACGCCTTAATTACCTCTACATCATATATATAAACTAAGCTTAGTAAGATAGTGTCATTTATTAGAGGCATATTATAATTTAACTAATCTATCGAAAGCGTGTGTATCAACTATTTCCAGTTTACTTTGACCTCCACGTAAATATCTTCTTTGTTTGTGTAATTGTAGGGACGATGGGGTCTATGTATTTTGGATATACATTATAATATGCTTGTCTGATCTCGTAGAGGCACCTTCTTGTAGTGGCAGGCGTCTTTAATTAATGTCTCTGAAACTAGACAAGATACGCGTATCTAATATTTGATCAAAAGGTGAATTTGATAAAAATTGTAAATTGTGTATTTAATTTCGGTTTTCTTAATAGCAAAATTTAGTTCATTAATTATATCTTATAGACTTAAATATTATTATTAAAAAGTACAACGTAATTGCAAAAAAATTTGTATTTGTGTAACTTTGCTTTACTACACAGCGAGCTCTCTTAATTTTATTTAAGGAATATATTGTATCGTATTAACTTATTATATACTAGCTATGCCATCTTAATGTATCACGTCCATTTACTTATTTGGTTTTCTCTCGTACTTACGGCGTGTGTTCATTAAAATTAGATACAATAAATAACATTTGATAGAGTGGACCGAATGTAATGAAACCAAGACTGAGTTATTCTCGAAGATATGCTTTATAATTTTCCTGAAGAGGTTTTATTGTGAACCCAGTACTTTAGAAGTGATGCGTGTCCATAAATCCAGTCAGAAATTTATAAAAATGATTGAAATGTATATTCTATTAATTATTCCTGGAATAATTTTTATTCACGAAATTCGAAAAAGTACAGACACGTCACATTCTTATTATTTATATAGATAGATAGTGCAAATAAAGTTGTTCCCTTGAGACTCAATCACATCAAAACTATTGAAGTATCTGCATAGGACTTTAACCATTCGATTTGTTCGATGGTTCTAGGCTACTTTAGTTTTGAAAAGATTCTTTACCTTTTTAATACCCAACACAGTGAGCGGCAATTATCTTGCATAAATATATAATTAAATCTTTGTTTCCCCTTTTCGTCTTTTACTAAATATATATTGTTAGTTGTAACGTATGCACTTGCATAGAAAAGAAGTTAAAATTTTCCGTAGTACCTGCCTAGCCTTTTTTTTTACGTGGGGAAATCCCTTATGGATATACCACCCTCTCGGGGGAGAGGGTGGATTATGTCCGTCTCGCACGGACTAAAACCCCACGGTGTACGTCTACCGCTAAGTTGGGGCGGCACGAGATCTCTATAGACTTCATCGTGCCGCCCCAGCGGTTGGCCCAGCAGCGATGTCGCTGCCGCCGGGCCTCGTCCTGTTAGGAGACAGCCCCCCGACCCATCTTCCCTTGCCTAGCCTAGGTCGACGGATGGTATGCAAATAAATATTGGTCTCTGTAATATCCATTCTTATGTACTTTACGAGCACGGTATGGTCCATTTTCGATTATCTTTGTTCATAGAAATTTCATAGTTATTTATTATTTATGCTCATAACATATTATTCATAGATATTTTTCTATTTTATTTTGGCAACCAATCTTCTAGATTATTACGCCATTGTCGAGTAACTAATAGTATTACAAGTGTCTTGTGGTAATTTCATTGTAGGTGGTAGAGCCATGCTGAAGCTTTTTTTTTCGAACTGACTACGCTATTGACCTATCAAGGTCTTAACAGCTTCACCGGACTACTAAGGCGAGCGTTTAAGGCACTCAGCCGATTTTATTTTGACAACTAGCTCAAGGGTGCGTGGCACACCTCGACTTGGGCTGTTGCCTGATAAAGGCTATTCGCGACCTATGTGAGGAGTAAAGAAATCCAACTTAATAAATACTATATAGTAACCTAATATACCTATGTACATAATCAAATATATACTATCCCTAGTTGATTCTCGCCGGCTTCAATGGGCATTAAAAAATGTCCAAAGAGTCAATCATATACAAAAAGCCTATAATCAGATATATAAAAAAATCGCCTCGAATGGTCATAGTTATATGCCGATACTATTTTGATGTAATTGATGCTCAAAGGAACTGTACTTTCATTATGAATATACTGGGTGTTAGGTTAGACGCCGGCAATATTTTTACATGACAACAAGTCGTTTCTGCTTCTAAATCAATTACAAAAATAGTTGCTTAATATTTGACCTTATTAATTAATTATCTCGAGAAAAGCAGAACTGATTTTCACTCGACATCAGATGATTTACAAAAAAAGCGCGATGAATCACCGCTTTCAATATGCGCTGCCATGCAGCCCGGCCCGCATCCCTCACTTTAACCTGCGCCCCGCTTCCCATTCTTCGACCATGCGCCAATCCGACGACAAGCAGTTACGTAATGATTAATCTTGAAAAGCGCCTCTTCAATTCTGTTCATTGAACCTAGGTGTGATTTTTTTTACGTTTACAATTATCGTTCCCATACTTTTAAAAATTTTAGAACAAATTTTGACTATGGATCTCTTTGTTGTTTATTAGTATTTGTTTCGATATTATTATTTTTTATATTTTAAATGTGACCATGAACTATCCCACGATCGATGATGATTATCCTTTAAACAGTCACCTGGTATAAAGTATAGTAAAAACAAATATTAAACATGTCACGGACAACACTAAGCAACTTACTACAGAAGATTTACATAATGTTAACAGCTTTTACGACATTTAAGAGGTAAGTAATTTCAGTCAAGTCGTACTCACGCCTATGAAAACTTGTTCATAGCTGAGGAGTTTACTCAAAGTGCATTATAACTTCCAGCTGGATGCCGGTGAAGTGACGACTTAAACAAGGATGAGTCTGAAAGCTTTTGAATCTTTTCTCTTTGCGCAAATATTGTACAGAATAATAAAATAACAAGATTTAGTTAACTCCACGGTCCCGTTGACTTTTCACACATAAACTTTAGGATTTATTCTACTCTATATTAAATCACTACCTATGCCCGCGACTTCATTCGCGTGGGGACCAGTATAAAAAAAGAGACTAATAAAATCATCTGAATGTTGATCTGAACTTAAGTTCATTTAGTTATCTACTTATCTCTCGTACTTAGGTCGAGTCGTCATTAAAATTTCAAATAACTTTTGATAGACCACTCTAGCAATTTTAACCGATTTTAATGAAATCAAGACAAAATGTTATTCGAGGATATGCTTTATGATTTTCTTGGTAAGGCTTTATCGTGATAAATAGATAGAGAGACAGACATTTGTAAAAATGATTCAAATGCGTATTACTTATTCCAAGGCGCAAAACAATTTTTTTTCCACAAAAATCTAAAATGCACAGACACGTTACATTTGCATTATTTTTATATTGTATATATTTAGAAGATGGTAGAGCCACGCTGTAGCTGTTACTAGTTTCAGCATGAATGGGTCGGCTCGCTCGGGGTAGTACCACCCTAATAGAAAACCGACGTGAAGTAATAATGCTTGCATTGTTGCGTTTCGTTCGGTCAGTGAGAGCGTCGGAGGCCCACCTCCTGTCCTCCATTCCCTTCTCCTTTCTCCTTTACCTACCCCTCCCCCATACGCAGGCAGGCAACGCACTTGCGACTCCCTGGTGCGCTAGTGTCTATGGACGGTGGTGATCACTAAACATCAGGTGACACACCTGTTCGTTTGCATACTTTTGACATTAAAAAAAAATCATAACTAACATTACAAATGAGAATGCGAGTTTATTCGTTTGTTTATTATGCCGGCACACTTTAACTACTTAGCCGATTATCATGACATTTTGCATACAGGTTGTCAGGTGTACAGTCAAGTACAAAGAGAACCTACCTAGCATCCAGAAAAAATACAAGTCTCGAATATCATTAAGTCATATCTATGTTAAGACAAGCGTAGCCCCGAGCAAAAGCAAATAAAATCATATTCAATCGAAGTAACTGTTGTGAAACAATTTCTGTCGCAATTACTTTTAACAATCAAAACATAGCCTAGTGAGGTTCATTAAAATAATTTATCGTATTTAGGCATTAAGTATTTTATGCGTCATTGCTGTTTATTTCATTGACAATTAGTTACTATTATATGAAAAAAATATATATCATAGTTATTTTTCAATTGGTGTTTTTTAATTTTCATATGACAAATAAAGCATGTGGTATATAATAGTTTAAGAATCTTAAAAAAAGTCGCACGACCACAAGTTGCTTGCAGAATACCTTCTTTATAGTCTTATATTACGATAATCAAAGTAGCTAAAAAAGGGTAATTCCGATTGTTGTTCTGTTTAGTAATTTACTTTTAAATATACCACTGTTCCTGTATCATTAGAAAGAAAGAAAGAAAGAAAGAAAATCAAAGTAGCTAAAAAAGGGTAACTCCGATTGTTGTTCTGTTTAGTAATTTACTTTTAAATATACCACTTTTCCTGTATCATTAGAGAAATAACAGTAATAGAAAATGACTGTTATACCATTACATGAAAATAGCAATATTTTCCATATCTTATCGTAATAAATATTTCCAAATATGGTGTAAAATCTTTATAACGAATTTCAAGGGACCGAGCATTTTTCTTCCTTATAGTTTTCGTTATATGAAGGGAAGAAAACAAATAGAGAAAAGAGAAAAATTCAACCAAATTTATCTAATTTCTACGTTATAAAATGTTTTTCATTATAACGAACGACTTTATAAAGAGTTTACACTGTACACAACAAATCATGTTAACAACGTTAAATGGAAAAAATGCTTATAAAATGATTATAACTTTTTATATTACAGTCTAGATTATAGTTCTATTGTTACCTATCATTATTTAGATATCGCCCTTACGGTGTTACATATAGCAGTTATTTTTAACGAGACTATAATTAAGATATTTAGTTATTTCTATTGATGTCACAGAACGGAATAACAAAAACCTATGTATCTCATAAATTTTCATCTGTTAAATTAATTTTTCTACACTCCCCATAAACTTACAATATTATACACACGTAACAATGTCATGTAATTTACTTTCGTTCGACTAAACATACATATAAACAATATAAAATAAAAATTGATGGTTTAGTGTGTGTGTGTGTAGCAAATGGGCCACGAGTCAGCGTGTGTGCTGTTGGAGGTTAGTCCTTCAGCGCTGATTTTCACTCGGGACCCAGGACCCAGGACTCATTAGAGAAATAGCAGTAATAGAAAATGACTGTTATACCATTACATGGAAATAGCAATATTTTCCATATGTTATCGTAAGAAATATTTCCAAATATGGTGTAAACTCTTTATAACGAATTTCAAGAGACCGAGCATTTTTCTTCCTTATAGTTTTTGTTATATGAAGGGAAGAGAATAAAAAATCAACCAAATTTATCTAATTTCTACGTTATAAAAGTTTTTCGTTATAATGGACAACGTTATAAAAAGTTTACACCGTAGACAACAAATCACATTAAGAATGTTAAATGGCAAAAATAGCTTATAAAATTATTATAACTTTTTATATCACAGACTAGATTATACCTATAGTGTTTCCTATGATTATTTAGATATCGCCCTTATGGTGTTACATATAGCAGTTATTTTTAACGAGACTATAATTAAGATATTTAGTTATTTCTATTGATGTCACAGAACGGAATAACAAAAACCTATGTATCTCATAAATTTTCATCTGTTAAATTAATTTTTCTACACTCCACATAAACTTACAATATTATACACACGTAACAATGTGATGTAATTTACTTTCGTTCGACTAGGCCTAGTCGAGGCAATAATCGTGTCTCCATTGCTTCCCATTGTTCGAAATACACGACAAAGCCCTATAATATACCTTTTTGTCCTCCCGCTTTTAAGAAAAAATCCCCTTTTAATATCGTCCCCACACCGAAAAGGAATTCAAAGAGAAAATATTTTTCAACCTAAAATATTGTATGATGTATGTACATCATTATTCCTTTGTCTGCTAAATATCACATATTTTATTAGTAAAAGAGTAAGAAATGGAGACAATAAGGTCTATTATGTGAGTTAAATACTCTTTGATCGCACACGTTGTTACCACTGGTTATTATTACAACAACTAATAAAACAATTACTATACAATGTATAATAACAAATAATTGAAGTCATTATTAATTTGCTATGAGTTTTTTTTTCGAACTGACTACGCTATTGACCAAGCAATGTCTTAACAGTTTTTTTTTTTTCTCGAACTGACTACGCTTTTGACCTAGCAAGGTCTTAACAGCTTCACCGGACTACTAAGGCGAGCGCTTAAGGCACTCAGCCGATTTTATTTGGGCAACCAGCTCAAGGGTGCACGGCACACCTCGGCTTGGCTGTTGCCTGTTCATGCAATTCGCGACCTAACAAAGCTAACCTAAGTTAAAGCTAAACTATTCATACATACATGAGTTGTTGAAACATGTATGTGTACCAAGCATACATATCTCAACAACTCTTAATTTTGTGTCACTGTATCGCGCGATCAGCGTACTCAAGGGATCCACGCCGAGGGAACGGACCTAGGCTTGAGCAGCTGCCGAGGGGGCCTATTCAGGTGATTTGCTATGAGGTTAACCGTCATTTGTTATAATTATTGACAATATCAATGGTCAGCAAACTCGAAAATGCAATCCTCGGGAAGTCTAAAGGTGAGCTGCTGTAACAAAGTTTTTTGTTACATAAAAATGAGAATATAGCAAGCAAACCATAATCTTGAAGAACTTCGTTTTTAACCGCAACTCAAGCAGAAACTATAAATAGCCTACCAAAGCTAAAGCCTACAGAAAAATTGTAATGCCAAAAAGATCCCATCAGTCTTCGAACTATGTAATAATTATAAATACAGTGGTACAACAAAATAATCCCTAGAACGGTTTTTTTAGTCCCCCCCTTTACATCGGACGTTTTTTTTTTAAGTCACAGGGTCACCTGCTGTTAAGTGATCACCGCCGTCCATGGACACTAACAACACCAGAGGAGTTGCTAGTGCGTTGCCACCTATTTTCTTATTCTATAGTTACATTTCGCAATTTTGATTTCATAGTAATAATAGTTATCGCCGTTACATTATATTTGCCTTATATATTTCAATGTGTTACCATGCTCTAATTTGCTGACATTAACATTTCATTATATGCATTCCTTACATTCATTCATTAAACAACATATAAACAAATTTATTTAAGTAACTTAAAATAAAAAGAAAATTGGAATGTATGGTTAGTGTTTTTACTTTTTCTTTTTTTATTGTTTTAGTCCTTGTCGAGTGTTTAGTTTGTGTCGTTTTTATTGGTGTAATTTCGTAGGTTTTATTTTCTTATTGTATAGTTATATTTCCCAATTTTGATTTTATAGTATATTATTACTATCTATACTATACTATATTTAGTTATCGCCGTTACATTATATTTGTCTTATATATTTCAATGTGTTACCATGCTCTAATTTGCTGACATTAACATTTCATTATATTCATTCCTTTCATACATTAATTTTTTTTTTTTGTCAGTACCTTTCATAGGTGTCGTGGTTCTCAGGTGTTAACACTTATATTAATTTTAATTTTAAGAGCAATTAAGGATAACAATATAACAGTATAGTTACTTAGATTAAGAAAGAGAACCACAAGTTAAGTTAAGACAATAGAAGAATATAAATAACAGTAAGCAGAAGTAAGAATCGAGCCGTAGATGTTTTAGTATATCCCATGCGTGTCATTTTATAAATTCAATACAATTTTATATGTCATTTTCACTTGTTGTATTATGTAATGTCTTCAATTACCAAGTCAGTTCTTACGTCCTATTTTATTTGTTACAATACATTTCCATACAGTTCCACTGTAACGCATTTTACTTCACAACAATTGCGTCATTTACTTAATTTACTTGCTGTTCAAGGAGGGTCGATATCAGGCAGGCGGCCGATCGTAAAAATTAAGCCAAATCATATACATAACAAACATTTTGTACCGACCCTACTTATGTGGGATAAGGGTAAGAAGAAGAACAATGGTCAGCATATGTTAAAATGTGAAGAGCAAACCTCATGTAACAACTAGGTAACACATGCGAAAGGAAAACAAATAATATTCATTAAATTACGATGTAATTGTTTCAGATTACAATACTATATACAAACAGCAAATTGCCCAAAAGCAAAATAACAGTTTATAACAATAATTATGGACAAATAACAAAATAGCGCACTTCGTTTTTGATATATAACCGTTATTATCACGTAACAGCGATTGCATTCGCAAAATTGATTAGTCGTACACCAATTCACTACCGGTAATTCTGGCTATAAATTCATTTTAATACTTACAAAGCTACACTACCCGGCATTTGATTTGACACGGCGGAGATAAGAGTGAGATGGCCTGCTTAAACCGGCTTGTTACAGTTTTGTAAAATGTTCTCTTTCTCGCACATGTCTACGTTAATTAAAGATAAATATACAAAACCAAACTTAGCCGACTGTCTCGGCCTTCTCTCCAACGTGCGAAAACAAAAGCTGGGTGCTGACTAAAGTGCCTTCAAGGTGTCTATAAAATAAAACAATAGATATTGGTGCTGAAAATGTTATCGTAGCAGCTGAATACTATCGGTTTTCATTAGCCGGCAGGCAGTCTATGCTATGGTAAGCAAGCTGTTAGAACATAATGAACGTATTGTGCTCACATTGTACGTCGGTCGGTCGCGGGGAGCGGATGACGTCATTATCCGAGGACTCGTCGAGTCAGCTCAACTGCCGCCAATGTGATATATCGCTACTAAATCAGATTTATTGGTGGTTTGCGCTCGATTGTACTTCCGTCAGATTATGCGTAGCATATATTAAGGGATATTACAACAAAATCTTTATACGTATATAAAAATGGATGTTGATATATACATGTATATAAACTTGCTAAACTCTGTCACCGTTTGATCAACCACTATATAGGTTGGCAAATGACACACCTAAAGGTAGCATTCGGTTTTTAGCGACCGCAATCCAATCCGAAGGCGGCCGCGGGTCGCGGTCGCGCGACCCATTGCTTAGTATGGATTTGTAGGGACACGAATAATGTCTATGCAAAATAAAATGTTCTTCTGATATTATGTATTTTAAGTCAGAATATATATAATAATATAATACTATTGTTGTAATAATGAAAATAATTTTTATATAATAATACTATTCTCTGGATAGTTAGTATGATAATTTTATATAAAAATTGTTTATCATTTTATTTGCGAAAGATATAAATTGTGTCAGTATTGCATCAGAAAATTGTTATTGCATTAATGGAATATTCAGCAATGTTTTGTTAACCTACTAAAGTTGTTGATCATGTACATTTATACTTCTGTTGGATAAAATAATTATACTTTTGAAAGTTATTAGAGTCTGTGAAGTTATTTTTTTTAAAGGGGGGCTGATGTAGTGTCACAAATAATGTCTATGGAAAATAAAATGTACGTGTGTGCAGAAAATATAGAGAGCGCGGCTGCGACCGCGATCTATTAAGTTAGTCGCTAATAAACTCTCAAAACATATAGACGTCATTTTATTTGTATACTCCCAGAACGTGGTCTTAACGGTATTTGGACATTAAATAAATCAAATGATACGTTAAAGATTTATATGGAGTACTAAACAAGCCCGGCGACCGCGTCGCGTGACCGGTGGGCGTGGCTAGAGAGCGGCGCGGCGTGGCGACCGCGACCCGGTCGCATCGGAGACAGAGCCGTCACAAGACCCGGTCGCACCGAAGGCAGTGCCGTCACATGACCCAGTCGAGAAGCATATCAAAATAGCGGCGTTGTCACAATATTTTCTGACGTTTTCTTCGTTTATAATTTAAATGTCATTTTATGAGTATTTGAATGCAACCCTCTTATTCACGTGATGTGAAAATTGAGTCAATCTTCATGATTGTTTTCCGGAGGCATAGATTAATATAATAAGAATATCACCATATTCTTCATCCTCTAATAACTACTGTATAACTTTTTTCCTAACTGTCACCCATAAATACTGCGGGAAGAGTGGCGATGTCGCCCAGTCGCCGTCGCTGACATCGGCAAGTAGCAGTCGCCTTCGACTGGCGACCATGGTCGCGTAGTTAAATAATCCCAGTCGCACGTCGCGGTCGCTAAGAACCAAATGCTGCCTTAAATGGTTACATGCCATTCATTTAACTATAACTCGCCGCTATCTAGCCTGCCTATATTTTATTGTTATTGAGTCTAATATTGTTAATTTACTCGTGTCTAAAAACTATTTAATTAAATAAAATAGAAATTGAACAACAGTATTTCAATCTGTCAATTCTATCAATAATTGAAATTCTCCTATTTGTTTCACACAATCGCTCACTTTTTATAGGGAGATTTTTTATTCACTTTTTCGTATGACTTTTGAAATACGTTTTCTCGCACAAATCTCGTTCTAAAAATTAGACACACAAAAAAAAGAATTAGATAAGTAGGTGCAGCTTCATTACATAGTATAAAAAGTCCCCCACCGCGTCTGTCTGTCTGTCTGTTCGCGATAAACTGAAAAACTAGTGAACGGATTTTAATGCGGCTTTCACCAGTGGGTAGAGTGATCCATGCGGAACATTAGTATAATTTGTCAAGTGTTTTTAATAATCAGGGCGGGACAACGTCTGCCAGGCCCGCTAGTATATGTATTGACTTTTATGTATACTTTTCTTTATTTATACACTATATATTTATTAGTATCACAATAAGTACCTTAACATACGTGTAAAAATTGATTATCTCGTATGCATTTTGAGAATATAAACACTATTTCATACCAATGATAACCTAAAATGAGTTGTACGTTACAATACAATATACGGTTATAATATGCGAATGTCGGAAACCGATAAATCATTTCCAGAACAATCTGTTGACACCCGGACGGATTCAATTATATCTGAATTATCACTCTGTGATGTCAAACGATATTGAATCTGCCTATACAAGGTTTATAGAATTTACGCTACTCCCAAAAAACAATTCAGTTAATGTACTTATTTTTTGTTTATAAAAGGCCATACTACTTTATTTTCCTATAAACTGAACGAACAGTACTTCTAAGTATCGTAGTTTCATAAAATTTTAATAAATATATCTAATATATTAAATGAAACTATCGTGATAATGTTTTTTTAAATAAAAAAATAATACCGAATTCTATACAGTCGTTTATGAGTAGAGCGTGCACGACGGTAAATCTCGACCATTTTATTTGTGTAAGACTGGCTTTTCCCCGCTGTTTTGGTCGCATTAATTTAAATATAGCCGATAACTCGGGTACAGTACATTTCTTTTTGCACGAAACGTAAATGCTCCTTTTTGTGCCTTGAAAGCGTGCAAGCAAAATTTCACGACGATCGATTAAGTATTTAAGACGTAAAACGTAAAAAAACAAAAAATCACTCATAGAATATACAAAAAAAACTATAGAATATATAATAATAATAGAGAACTATAGAATATAGAAACAAAATCATGCAAGCATAAAGCTTAAAATCTTTTATAATAATACTTACAATAATTATGTTAGTGGTCTATGTACGAGTATATTGGATTACACCGAGTTTAAGAACACCTGATAGCAGCACATGGTGTCAGTTGTACACAGCGTCTGAATCTAGACATGGAGCTGCATATCAATTTCAATCATGTTTGTTTGCAACTTAGAATGAGGTATCGTGGCCTTATCTTAAAGATATCTTGGCCTCAGCCGACAATGAAAAAAAAAATGAAAATAAAAATGATGAATGACAATGAAAAAAAACAATGTTAGTTGACAATGTACTTCAGGCAGTTCTAACTCCATCCTTTTTTTTTATTGTAGCACGGCATAATGACTGCACTCCGCCTGATGGTAAGCACAGTACAATCCAAGAACAATGGCGACCACCGATTGACACAATATTCATCGCCGGTCGCTGCTGTCACGCCGGCCTGGAAAAAACTGGATATGCACAGGCTGATCCCGAAACGCGACCCGCAGAAGCGAATCACTATGATGGGCTTTTTCGCCATATGCATATGTGGTCGCGACCCAGTAGGGCTTCTGAACCCTACCACCCCGCAATCTCATAGCAAGGCTTTAGAGTCGAATTTGAGGTAGGGCAGCATTGATTACAGGTAGGGCGGAAGTAAAAATGTATCATAATCGATCTGCCCTCGTATGTCACAAACTGTGGTATGTTCGGAAAAATTTAGATACCTATTGCTACGTTTTTTTTATCTCAAACTATAAACAAATTTTTAAGATAGGGCATTGTAATTTTAAGGTAGGGGATCGCCCCACAATGCCCCTTCCCAAACCACCCCCTCTTCCCCACCACCCTAGCTACGGCCCTGTCTCATAGGTGTTATGGTGAGACTGACATGGCTAATGCCGCCTGTCGAAATGTCTTTATAAGAATCAATGATTCATGGCTCTTTATGGAACCCCTTTACGAGACGAGGGTCTGACAGCCCGTAATTTCTTAAAATTCAAATTGCATGTCTGCATTTTCTTTCGATTTTGTCACATCTTCGAACTAATACTCGCTTTGTAATCAAATTTTCCCTGTTGCCTTTGATCTAGCGAATATAGCCACTCCACTGCTTACAGATTTTCTTTTGTCGCTTGGACATTGTTAGAAATTTTCTATTACCGATTTAAAATAGCAGACAATATCATTTTAGATTCAATAATAAATATGTTATTTTAAAATAATGAACTCATTATAGAGAAATCAATTAAAAAACTTGTGGTCAGCCCAAATGAAAAACAATATCATTGTTCTTTAATATTAATTTTTAAGCAAATTACTTTTTTATTTCGCTTACTTTAAAGTTATTATTATTTTATTTAGTATATAATAATTAATTTTAAAAAGTTCCGAAAGACATTAACTATACTAAGGTAGTAATTAAAAGAATATATAAATACCTGCATACAATCATCACAATTTTAATAAACGACTAGGTTTTGGACACTTCGTATGAAAATAAATATTTTGGCGAAACTCTAATTAATAGAAACAATTTTAGAATACGCTTAGGTAGCATAATAAAAGTATTGTACCTATTTGGAAACAATTTTAGGATAAAAATATGTCGTCGATCACTCAAGCAATCAATAATTTAGTTATAAATAATAAATATAAATAGTTATAAATACAAAAGTTAATAGCACATGAAAGTTGTAAGAATAATGAGAAATTCATTTTTCCTCTCCTGCTGTCAAGTAAGAACATGTAAATTTAACAAGAAAAATCAAGAATTATTCCAATACAATTAAGTCAATCTATTTTTACAATTTTTATTTCTGCGCCATCTATTTTTTTATATTGTAACTATAACCCATTGACTGTGAAGTTAGTAACAAAATGTACATCGCTCCAACGGACGTTCACATGAACAGTGTAAAGATGGCGTTAAACAAAAGTAATATATTTCATTTTACGTTTTATGGTTATGAACAATCACATTATGCGTTAAATACAATATAATTTAGAATTATACTATTTGATTATTACCAGATCCTATAAAATAAACTAACAGACAAGATATCTATAGATATTAATTACCTTTACGAACTAAGAGATGGCTCTGACTTTGATATTTATAAAATAATTTAAAATTATAGGTACTGTTACAATTATACACATTATTCAGCAAGAAGTAACCATAATAACGTTGTCAGTTAGCAAAATATCTAGTACATTCTATAATTTCTAGTTACTTTGAGTTGTGTCATCAACAATTATTATTGTGTTAAGGTAAAACTATTAGGAACAACATCACTTGCAATAAAAAATATGCAAGCACTTGTAATAGAGAATATTATTAATATTTTAAATATAGGACGTTGGTAGATACAAGATTTACAGATGATCTTTTTTTCTTAACAAATATTGACAACTAAATTTACGCCCTTTCCTTCCAATATTCTATTGATATTTTTTATCACTATCCACTTCAAGTATATTTTTAGCACTCGAGGCACCATTAAGTGAACAGTCCTTCAAAATATGTTTGTCATTTGGTATCTTAAGGACGTGTAATAATTTAGATAACATTTTGTATTTAAATAAACATGTACACGGATGAATGCCTTAAGCGCTCGCCTTAGTAGTCTGGTGAAGCTGTTAAGACCTTGCTAGGTCAATAGCGTAGTCAATTCGAAAAAAAAAAAAAAGTTTGTCATTGGTTTCTTAAGGATGTGTAATAATTTAGATAAAATTTTGTATTATTTTGAATTTTTTTTTTATGTAATAGGTGGCAAACAAACAGTTGTGTCACCTAATGTTAAGTGATCACCACCGTCCATAGACAATTGCAACACCAGGGGAGTAGCAAGTGCGTTGCCAGCCTGTGTTTGGATGAAGGGAGAAGAGGAGGAGGGAGAAAGGAGGGGGAGAGGGGATGTACATATTTTATAGATAAGATTTTTACGTCGATACATTTCATAATAAATCAGAGAGAAGGAGGTGATAATGGTTCAGTGGTTAGCGTGTTCAGAGATCACATCGATCGACGTAGTTTTCGATGATGAGTATTCGAAGCAAAATATCGTAATGAAACCATAGCATGGTGATAAGAATGGTGATAAAACATTTACCAAGTCCCTCTGAGCTAAGTATCACACACAAGTTGAAAAATGTGTCACCAAGCACCCATCACCCGTAAGTGCGGTCCAACAAATGCACTTGAGAGCAAACATATACAAATATCTCTCTAGATTTAACGTGTAGGTGTAGATATAGATTTAAGTAAGACTGTGGTCAGTTGCTAAAAACACATATAATGTATGAAAAGGGAGCCCATAAAACCCATTAACAAAGCTGAACACGGAAGAGATGCACAGACTAAATATTCAGGTAGGTGGTACGTGTAGGTACATATCACATAATTGTTTTTTTTTATGTTATAGCAGGCAAACGAACAGATAACACCTGATGTTAAGTGATCATCACAGTCCATAGACACTAATAAAAAATTTTTCCAAAAAAAAATAAACCGCCTTCGATGTGAAAAACTAATAAGGCACTAAAAAGCGAAAAATAACTGAATTATTAAATTAACCAAATTAAATAAAAAATATTGATATTTGCACTACCTAATAATATATTTGAAGTCGATGCCAACCTAAATTCATATCATCTACATACAAAGTTTTGGTCCACTCTCGTGTCTCATGATGTACGAGTATATCTGTATAGTATTCATATTTTATTACCTGCAACTTTGAAATGTAGGTACTTAAGGTCGCCTTACAATAACTTCCACATAGAAGTGCGTGCAGATCACGGAGATTCGTCTCGCGCGCCTAAAATCGGTTCATAATTGACGGAGATATCGATTAACATACATAAAAAAAAAAAAAATACACACAACCGAACGTAGTAACCTCCTCCTTTTTCGAAGTCGGTTAACAACACCAGGGGAGTCGCAAGTTGCCAGCCTGTATTTGGAGGAAAGGGAGGAAAGGAAGAGAGGGGAGAGAAGAGAGGAAGGGAGGGGAGGTGGGCCTCCGGCACTCTCACTGACCGAACGAAACGCAACAAGCACTGTTACTTCACGTCGGTTTTCTGTGTGAGGGTGTTACTACCCCGGACGAGCCGACCCATTCATGCTGAAACCAATAATAGCTTCAGCGTGGCTCTAACACCTAGTAAATTGGTAGTAGTAAAATGGATTTAGAATAAATAACATACATATCTTTATGATTTTCATTAGAAGTATCGGAAGTAGTCAAACCGCTTGGGAGCTTTCGTGGAAAACGGTGTTTTTATTTTGAACTGACTACGCTATTGACCAAGCAAGGTCTTAAAAGCTTCACCGGACTACTAAGGCGAGTGCTTAAGGCACTCAGCCGATTTTACTTTGACTACTAGCTCAAGGGTGCACGGCACACCTCGGCTTTGGCTGTTGCCTGATACATGCAATTCGCGACCTATCTGAGCTAATCTAAGCTAAGCTAACTATTCATTATATGAGTTGTTGAAACATATATGTGTACCAAGCATACATACCTCAACAACCCTTATATATATTTCGTATCGGATAATATTCTAAACTATTTCAGTTTGATAAGGGGAAAAAAATAAAACCCTTCCACCTGCATGTGTAAGCGTGTATGCGTGCACGTGTGTGGTAGGTGATATGTGTAATGTTGTCGCAGTGATGTAAAATATATTATACACTAAAATCAGAAACAAATGCTTAAAAAAAACCTTTCCCACCGGGGGACAGTGCAATAAAAACCTTTCCAAGGATTGAAACAATACTTCGGTTTCGTATTACAATATTGAGCCAAATTATTTTAAAGCGAAACACACGTGCAGATAGGGTTGCCACCTTTTTTCGTTTCACTTAAAGTACATCGATGATTATTATTATAGGTAAGAAAAAAAGTACATACTATAAAAATAAAGTACAATTTATTTTCTTTATTATTATGTTTAAAAACATGTTTTTATTGCTTTTGCAGTTTGTATCAAATTAGTATCTCTACTAAACAATTGCACAGGATGTTTACAGTCTATATTTACCAAATGCTTATCAAATTCAGAGGCGTTTTGTTTCTGTTCAAGAAATCAAATCATGCGAAATAAAGTATTTTTGTGTACTTTATTGTTCTCATAAAGTATAGAGTACAATTACCTGAAATAACGTACAATACTTCATTATGAAGTACGGGTGGCAACCCTACGTGCAGACCTCATGCATATTCGACTAACATTTTTTATACTCGGAATGTCCAGTAAGCATTCGCGTTGATTGCATAAACAACATTGATATAAACACACCACCGACTGAAATTCTAGTAATGCTTACCTTGCTAAAATGTTAATGAAACGTATTGTGCAATGAAGACTTTGAAAATAATATCAAATTTTAGAGTATACCTATAACTCAAATGTATTATTATATACCTATATATCCTGCCATAAGAATTATTTATGGTTATTTTAATGGACGTCCTAAACTGATATAATATTTTAGTATCGAACAGAAGTATATACGACATAAAAAGTGTTAGTGATTTTACACCAATTTTGCTAGTTTTACATGGAAATATTCAATTTACTCGATAGTAACCGAACATTGTAAAATAGTTTATTTTCGCAAGCTCAATAATAAATTATGTAGTACATATTATAGATATCTAGAAAACTAACTGGTGTACGTTTTGAACGTAAACTGTTTTTGGAGATCAAAATAAAAGTGTTATTATTATTATTTTTATGTATATAATAGGTGGCAAACGAACAGGACATGGACACCAACAACACCAGAGGAGTCGCAAGTGCGTTTGTCACCCTTTGGGGGGATAGGTTAGGGGAGGGAGTGGGATAGGAGCCAGGAGAGGGGAGGTGGGCCTCCGGCGCTCTCACTGACCGAACGAAACGCAACAACGCAAGCACTGTTACTTCACGTCGGTTTTCTATGAGAGGGTGGTACAACCCCGGACGAGCCGACCCATTCATGCTGAAACCAGTAATAGTTTCAGCGTGGCTCTACCACCATAAATATTTAAGACCTGACTCACATACATAGAAAATCAGTCGATCATTAATTTTAAGCACTTCTTAAATATTACAAAATTCGAAATACTGAGTAATTATATGTGACTGGGCTTACTATTAAAAACTCAGTCATATTAATTACCTTTTACTTCTCTTCGCCGTAGGTTTCGCCATAGTTTATAAAACAAATTTTACGATAGATAACATAAGAAACAAACAGTAAAGTTTTTTTCGTTTTTCGTACATTGGCCACAAATCTTCACTATTGAAAACATTACTGCTATAATCAAGTGGGCGATTTTTTCGCTTTACATGTACGGTGTGATGGTTTCAGTATTCTAAGTGGCGACCTCTTTGTGAGAACTTTCTCAAGAGTTTTTGTGACATATCATAATTCATGTCCCTTATTGTTATTTCTAATCCACTTTAGGTTGACTTATGGTAAAACGTATATTTTATATATTTTTCTCTGTCTTTAAGTACCTATGTATCGAATTTACTTGACAATTAAACGATTGTTAAGTTATAATAAAAAGAATTCCATAATGAGACACTTACGTTATGTGCGTTTAATATAAAAGTGTATAATGGTTTAGGGGTTGTAGGTTGTAGGTCTCTTGAACTCATAATTTTGTATTTAAATGATTTTTTTTATTTTTACCGAGGATATGGAATTAAAAGCAAGTTTAGAGTACGATTTATTTCGCAAGAAGGAAGGTGCTGTACATAGCAATGGTTACATAGACTATATCTATACTATAATAATATTATAAAGAGGAAAAGTTTGTGAGTTTGTGACGTTGTAGGAGGGGTTAATCTCAGGAACAACTGGTCTGATTTAAAAAAATTCTTCAGAGTTAAATAGCTCATTTATGAAGAAAGGTTATAGGCTATATATAATCACGTTAAGACCAATAGGAGCGGAGCACCAATGAAAAATGGTTCAAAATCGGGATTATTTTCCTCTTGAAAGCTTCCGCTGCATGTCAGCGTTAGCCCAAAGTAACTATTACTAGGGCTAGTAGATTATAATTGTCAATGATAATTATGTCTGTCAAGGATTACGATGGCGGCGCGTTGAGCACGGCGAGTGGTCATCGTGTATAGCCATTAATATAGGCGTGTTTTAGCCTATTGTTTTTTTAAGAGCTGTAATGACATCTTATTGGCTATGGGGCAATGAGTTTTTTTAGTATTATATAATTGTTACGGAGAGTTTAAACGAATTAGCTTATTTCTTAGAATAGTACATGTAGAATAAACTAAAATGAACCCGATATGCTAAACATTCATCGGTTAGTTAGACATCCCACTTTTTTAAATATTGTATGAATCAGGCCTGCTAATCACTATTTACATATGTACATATAGAATATGACTGCACTATGCCTGATGGTAAGTACAGTACAATCCAAAAACAATGGCAAACACCGAGTGACACACCATCCATCGCCGGTCGCCGCTGTCATGCCGGCCTGCGAAAACCTGGATACGCACAGGCTGATCCCGAAACGCGACCCGCAGAAGTGAATCACTACGACGGGCTTTTTTGCCATATACATGGTGGTTGCGTCCCAGTCAGGCTGTAAAACCCTACCACCCCGCTTTCGCCATTGCCTCGTTCGTTATTCAGCAGGGTGCACCACGTGTAGGTGAGGTTGACTTGGGTGTCTCAAGTCTTATGATGTTATTCGACCCTTACACCTAATTCGACACACCTTACACACCAACGTTTTAAAAAAATTCTTATGATCGGCCTCATACTAGATGCAGCAGCATCTAAAAAAAATTAACTAACTAGCTACTAATTAACTAGCAAGTTAATACCTTATCTCTTCAAAAACATAAATGTGTAATGAGGTCCAAGTTCAACATTATATGCTTTAATTGTTGACTTCAACTTCTAAATGGGTGCCAAGTTCAATGGTCAGTTCTGAAATTTATTTATAACAACATAAATTGTTTTACGACATAGCTCCAAATGGTTCGTGTAATATTATTACACGTGGTATCTCTCGCCATTCTGTTAGCTCGAACGTGGTGACAGCTCTAAATGGTTCGTGTAATATTATTACACGTGGTATCGCTCGCCATTCTGTTAGCTCGAACGTGGCTTGACGTTGTTGCGTATCTAGATAGTTATTAAATTTTACATTGCCTCTAAATAAACATTTTAAATCATGTTTTTATTTAATATTAAGTTCGTATATTATACGCATCTTCATTATAATCCTATTAATTACATTGTATATGATGCAAAATAACAAACGCTATATGTCTAAAATAAATTAGATTCCAATATCGTATCCAATTAGTTGCTTGCTGACAGGTTACACAATGTCGAAATCATTGTACGTAACACGAGTAACAAAACTGTTGGATCAGATTCCACGAAATATTCAGCATATGTATAATAACAATGTAAAGAAAGCATTCATATAATTCTGTAGTCTCAGCTTGCTTGATATGAATATGTAGAAATAGTATGCAAATAGTTTTGTGCCGTGACGTGACGTAAGATTTGTTATACCTATTCCTACAATACTTAAATATCGATAACAGCCTTCTGGAAAATACTCTCCAAGTGAAATCCTCGTCAAAATCTAGCTTATAGTCTGCAAAAACTTTAAGAATACATAGATAGACGCGAGAAACTACTCTGATTTATAATATGTGTAGCATGCGCACCGCCGAAATATCTTATAATGGCTTTCTGCTATTCTGGGGGACCCCGAAGGGTCTTCGAGAACCTTTAAAGTTTTCGTTCAGATCCAGTTAACAATAGTAAAGATAAAATGCACGTACTCTCCTTTCTGTTGCAGCTGGCCGCTGAGCTTCCACGAATGTTGAATTATAGATTTATTTGGTGATTCAGCTGCTGATTATAACATGATCGCCTCGATAGTTCGATGGAAAACAGATGAATGCTTGACACCTTTTTCTTTTTTGTTGACGTTCACGTGTATGACTACCAAAAAGTTGGAGTCTCGATACTAATAATTTACTTTAATCTGAACGTCAACGATCGATTTATATAAAAAAGTTCTATCGCATAATGAAGACGATACAATATGTTACCAAGAGGCTTCATTTTGTTATCTATACATATTATTGCAAAAATATATAGTCGTAAATCATCTCTATCCGCAATATTTTTAAAATGTGTTTTATTTATGTAAGGTTTTGTTGAATCGAAGCTCTCAGTATTCGACTGTCGAAGGATCAAGAGATGTTCCTTAAAGTAGCATAATACAGCTCGTTGATTCGTTGATTGTGGCTTGTCGTATAGTAATCGCTGCGTATCTCCTATCTTGAACCACCCTCTCGAACTATCTGTCGATCTTGATGGGTCTTATCAAACTCTATTGTATTAAATAGATTTTGGAAACATTTTTTTTTTATTGTAGCTCGGCAAAATGACCGCACTGCGCCTGATGGTAAGGACAGGACAATCCAAAAACAAAGGCGACCACCGAGTGACACACTACCCATCGCCGGTCGCCACTGTCATGTGGCCTGCGAAAAGCTGGATATGCACAGACTGCTCCCGAAACGCGACCCGCAGAAGCGAATCACTATGACGGGCTTTTTCGCCATATACATGGTGATTGGGACCCAGTCAGTCTGTAAAACCCTACCACCCCGCTTTCGCCATTGCCTCGTTCATCATTCAGCAGGGTGCACCACGTGCAGGTGAGGTAAATGCGTATAAAACGCCAATGTATTTCCCTTATGGACTGAACACCACATGGGGGAAGGGAAAACTATCCATAAATCACAATAAACCTGTCAAGTGCAATGGCGAAATTACGCTGTTCCTACGCTATTATGTTACTAACGTGGAAATGATTTTATTTTACTACTAGCTATCTGAATACTAGCTTTTACCCGCTGCTTCACTTTCCTTAACATATTACTTACATTCTGCTTATTCCTAGAAAACAACTCATTTGTTTTAATTCTCTTTATTTTTATTGAGGGCTTGTTCAAAAAGAACACGTCACCCTTGTAGGAACTCCATTCTCATGCTTACGTGCTAGTAACATTTTTACTCTCACTGCCCGTTATAATATATATTAGAAAATATCAACTGGAACGACTTCAGTTTTTGCATTGTCATGAGCTACGGGATCTGTCATTCGTAGTTTATATTGTGAGTGTATAATTATTAAATGCTTTCCTAAGCCCTCATCCATACAACCAATAATCTTTAAGAAAACAATGAATTTAAAAACAGAACCTTACAAATGGAATTTAATCTGTGTTCTCTTTTGAATGTTTAAATTATATAGTCTGAATTAATTAAAATTTCATAATTTGTACGCGGTAGAAGTAGGAGCGAGAGGTATACCAGCAAAATCTCTCTATAACCTTCTGAAGGACCTTGGCCTGTCGAGAACTGCAGTAAGTTCTATTTTAGAACGGGTATCAAAGGCTGCACTAACAGGTTCCTACCAAATTTGGCTAGGCAGGGCGGGAAACTCGAGCAGTGAAGGTGAGCGTTGATGCGCATCTCAAAGGGGGCCTCCTTAAACCTACACCTGGGTCGCAAGTCCTGGGAACTGCTCTGAGTTTCTCCCTCGGCTACACGATGGACCCGGCACCCGCACGGTGAATCCATGGAATGCTAAGAAGCTCGTCTCTCTCTAGAATTGATTTTTAAAAACTAATTATCGAAGTAAATAATATCATGAAACGCGAGATAACTTTAATTACCGCAGGGTATATCCTTATTCTCTTTGAAAGCATGTCCTAGTTTATTTAATTAATCTTTGAACATTAGTTTAATTATAACTTATCAGTTTACATTATACTGTTGTATACCACACATGCTACTACTACATAGAGTAAAAACCCTTTTATGGTAGAA
>MU161731.1:25583-36844 GCA_015888305.1 Antheraea pernyi
ATAATAACGATAACAATAATAGTAATAATTCTATTATAATTAATGAAATATAATTGATGAAATGCTATTATAATCTTAGTAACAATAAGGTAAAATAATTGAATTATTTGTATCCATGTCTATAATAATAAAAGCCTTTTGCTTAAACTTTATCTAATTTAGCTTTATTTAACTAATTTCTGTAGAGTTGTAAATATAGTAGATCATTTTTCGAAAAATGATGTCATTAAGAAGTTTCACTTCTTACGTGTGCACACTGATACACGCACGTATTTTTTTCGAATAGTCGAGACCTTTCAAGCAGCGCGTCGGGATTATAAGTACGCTTTAAATCCGAAGTCGAACTCTTAAATCAAAGCGCTTCTTATTTTATAATTTATGTGTTTAGTCTACTACGAAGAATAAATGCTGAGAATTCATAATTAACTAATACGTAATATTTCAATATAACTAAGTAATAATAATTCAATATAAAAATTCAGGAAATAATATTATCGACTAGAATATTATAAAGATGACAGATTTGTATGTGTGTAACGAATAAAAAAAAACCTTTTATAAGTAAAATACTTAAGTAAAAACAATATAATGTAAAAATAAAAAAAAGTTGAACGTGAAATAAAGGCAGGCACTACGTTGCCGTGAATACGTAAGAACCATTTTGTATATTACCAACTTGATGATTTTTAAGTTAAAACATAACAGTTTCGCCTTGGTTTGGTTAGGTTAGACTTGTGAAAAAGATAACGCCGCGGCAACGGTTGGCGTGCGCGTTGCGTTTAATATGAAAGTACAAGTTTACTACATCTTTGATGCAAACAATTTAATGAACCTTTTTAAAGGCTTAGGGCAGTCTTTATATCAAGTTTTGGAATTGGATAGTGTAGATATTATTTAAAAAATGAAATTAAAACATACCGTATAATGTAGCAAAAACATAGTTATAGATAAGGAAAGTGCGCGGTGCGTTTAATATGAAAGTACCTTAAAAAACTAAACATTGTGAATAAAAATAGGTATATGGATAAAAATATAAAGTTGTATAAGAAAGATATAAATAGTAATAAAAAAACTACTTATTTCCTGCATAACAGACTGGAGATAGACAGGCACGAAAACTATAACCTCATTTTTATCTGGTACATTAGACCAGGGCTTCTCAAACTCAAACTGGGGTTCCGTAGAATAGTCAGCAGAGTTCAGCTAAAATTATATTATTTGGAAATAGTACAAAATATGTGATGACGAGGATTCATTACTTTTATGTAAATAGGTAGGTAGTTAGTAAGCATTCAGCCCGAACTATGTATGGCCCTAGGCCCAGCAGCGCACCTAGCCAGAGACAATGCGATAATAATATGTATGAATTATATTACACATTTCTTTTAAAAAAGTCTTTAGATAAGTTTATGTGTTGATTTTGTAGCCATTTGATATGGGGTTCGTAGGTTAGACTTGTGAAAAAGATAACGCCGCGGCAACGGTTGGCGTGCGCGTTGCGTTTAATATGAAAGTACAAGTTTACTACATCTTTGATGCAAACAATTTAATGAACCTTTTTAAAGGCTTAGGGCAGTCTTTATATCAAGTTTTGGAATTGGATAGTGTAGATATTATTTAAAAAATGAAATTAAAACATACCGTATAATGTAGCAAAAACATAGTTATAGATAAGGAAAGTGCGCGGTGCGTTTAATATGAAAGTACCTAAAAAAACTAAACACTGTGAATAAAAATAGGTATATGGATAAAAATATAAAGTTGTATAAGAAAGATATAAATAGTAATAAAAAAACTACTTATTTCCTGCATAACAGACTGGAGATAGACAGGCACGAAAACTATAACCTCATTTTTATCTGGTACATTAGACCAGGGCTTCTCAAACTCAAACTGGGGTTCCGTAGAATAGTCAGCAGAGTTCGGCTAAAATTATATTATTTGGAAATAGTACAAAATATGTGATGACAAGGATTCATTACTTTTATGTAAATAGGTAGGTAGTTAGTAAGCATTCAGCCCGGACTACGTATGGCACTAGGCCCAGCAGCGCAACTAGCCCTCTGCGCCAATAATGTGTATGAATTATATTACACATTTCTTTAAAAAAAGTCTTTAGATAAGTTTATGTGTTGATTTTGTAGCCATTTGATATGGGGTTCGATAAAATAAAAGGTATTTGATTGGTATTCCGTTATCTTTAAAGTTTAGGAACCCCTGCATTAGTCTATTACATATTTCAATGTACCAAAATAAAGCTTGTATACGAGAAATAACCTATTCGCGCTCTATCTAGTAGTCCGGTGAAACTGTTAAGGCATTTCTATTGGTGCTGTCATCGATCAACAATAAATAGATAAAGGGTCGACACGAAAAATACGTCTCGGTAAATAAGAGCTCACTTTAAATGTGTGCCCTTATTTTGTTTAGTTTGTTTGAAACACAGCCAATGTAAGCCCGTTTCACATGCCACTGTGTATTCAAAAGATGTAAAAATAATACCCGAAAAAGCAATTTAACGGCCGGAGTATCTTACTTTCGCTAAATACATGTTGAATAAGTTATATTTTAAGCTTTAAACTAACAAATAATATAAATTTTAAACAAAATTACGGATTTTAAACCTGTAATACAAATGTTTGGCCTCGCTCCTCATAAACACGCACAATAACGGGTACTTTATTCATTAGTGTTAAGGTTGAATTCACACTAAATGTTGTTTATGTTGTCTTTTCATTTGTGAGGGGAGTAATTTATTGCTTTGCTCGTTTTATTGTAACTATTAGATAATATTTTGAACATTTGTGACTTTATTACTAGGTGTTATGGTTGTAATTAGGTTGAACTTAAAACTGTTTTAAAACTTTTTTCTCCTTTTCTTAGTAAACAAATAGCTACACATAAGTATATATTTACGCGGAAAGTTTATAACATCGATTTTGTACGTGACCCTTTATCTAGTTATTGTTGATCGAAGGGTGCTGTTAAGCACCTAAAATTTAAAGTTTCATATTTTCGTCAGCACATTGCGGAAAAGTGAAAATGCTTGTCAATAGATAACGATGTTACATTTTACCGTCAGTCGACTACTGAATTCCATTTAATCAATGTAAAAGCATTTCAAATATTCATTTGCTTCCCCGAGATATTAACATTCTGACTTTATATTCGTACAACATTTACTATAATACTTATGGTTTTGAAATTATTAATTCTCTGTAATTAATAAGAAAGTAGAAACGAAAAGAACTTAACATATTGTACATAGTATTTATTATAATAAAACAATTAATACACTGTAAAATCTATTTATTCATTTAGGTATATTTTGTTTCAACATTTAATTACAGATAAAATGGACTTGCTCACTAATAATTTCAAGTCAACAGACTAGTTAACAACTATTATAATTAACATGGCTCTAATTAGAACATAACAAAGTAACAGGAAAAATAATCGACAAGTTCTATCAATAAACAGTACGTAAGTGCGTAGGTTTATTCACAAATAATACGTATAAACAGGAAGGAAGAATAGTAATAAGATATGTTTCGGTATGAAAAACATAACTTTATTAGCTTTTCTTACGTCAATTTAATCTGTTCCTTAAGAACAGTACTGTTTCTGGTAAAAAGGTACCCTAAGCCCTTTTCTATAAGACTTGACAATGTAAAAAAGTAGTTCAAAAGATCGTCTGAGTAAATAAGTCGTGATAGCGTATCAAAGGACTATATTCACATGACCAGTTATTAATCAAGATTAAAGGACGTGTCTTTTGCTCCCATAAAAAAGTTAAATGTAGGTACTTTTGTCATAGTTATAGGAAGTGAAAGACGTAGTGCAGTGACTCTGTTAAGACCTTGCTAGGTCAATAGAGTAGTCATTTCGAAAAAAAAAGGAAGTGAAAGACGTAAATTTATTACGCTTTAGTTTGTATTACATATTGTTTTGTATTACGTATTGTTTTAGCGTGTTAACAATAAGTTTTGTACATGAATATTAGCGAACGAATGGACGGACAACTTATCAAGGATAAGTATTGTTCTAAAATGTGGAGGATGTAATAAATATAAGTCAATGCCACGGTGAATGAGAATAAGCACAAAAGAACGGCACCATGAGCCTTACTCATCAATCGGGCGCATCCTATGGGGTTCACCAGACTAGGCCCCCCTCGGCAGCAGCTCAAGCCTAGGTCCGTTCCCTCGGCGTGGAGCCCTTGAGTACGCTGCTCGCGCGATACAGTGACACAAAATCTTACATCACTGCGACAACATTACACATATCATCTCCACACACGTGCACGCATACACGCTTACACATAATAAGGTGGAAGGGTTTTATTTTTCCCTTATCAAACTGAAATAGTTTAGAATATTATCCGATACGAAATATATATAAGGGTTGTTGAGGTATGTATGCTTGGTACACATATATGTTTCAACAACTCATATATGTATGAATAGTTAGCTTAGCTTAGGTTAGCTCAGATAGGTCGCGAATCGCTTGTATCAGGCAACAGCCAAAGCCGAGGTGTGCCACGCACCCTTGAGCTAGTTAAAAAAATTAAATCGGCTGAGTGCCTTAAGCGCTCGCCTTAATAGTCCGGTGAAGCTGTTAAGACCTTGCTTGGTCAATAGCGTAGTCAGTTCGAAAAAAAAAAAAAAAAGCATCCTATGGGGTCTCGGTCGAGCTGATTTTGATCTTATGCAAGCTACACGCATAGAGTACGTTTATCAGCCCATTACAGCTGCGAGACCTTTAAATAAGGAACATGAACTTGTTAAAGAGGTGGTTGTTTTAGTAGGTGGTAGAGCCACGCTGAAGCTAATACTGGTTTCAGCACGAATGGGTCGGCTCGCCCGGGGTAGTATTACTCTCTCACAGAAAACCGACGTGAAGCAGCAGTGCTTGCATTATTGTGTTTTGTGTGGTCACTGAGAGCGCCGGAGACCCACCTCCCCCTCTCCCTTCCCTCCCTCCCCCTTACCGCTCCCCCCTTCCCAACACAGGCTGGCAACTTGCGACTCCTCTGGTGTTGCTGGTGTCTATGGACGGTGGTGATCACTTAACATCAGGTAACCCACCTGTTCGGTTGCGTTCTATGATATAAAAAAAAACTTGTTAAAGAACAGTAATTTCACAGACTCTGATCGGAACAGTCACCGGGTGGACTCTGATCGGAACTGTCACCGGGTGGACTCTGATCGATAGAGTCTAATCGTAATATTGACACGACAGAATCTGATAAGAACGTACATAATAGATAGAGCAAATAGTTCGAATGGCTATATACATATTTCTTGATCGCTCGAAAGCCGAATACTGAAAACTTTGATTGAAAGAAAAAATGTATGTTAATAGAACAAACACATCACACAAATATTACGGATAGAGGTGATTTACGGCGATCTCACATATATTCGCAACACATTGCATCAAGGGGATGTCTGGTCACTATATGCAGAATCTACATACGTGTTAGTACATATATATTAGTTTAATTTAATAAATAGACTGTGACGAGCAAATATCATAGAGAAACGTTCTTGCAATTCATTTAATCAAAGTTCACAAAACTGAATACGATACATTCTAAGAGTTTATATAACATTACTTATAATCGAAGTCCGTTGCCGAAATTTCTGTTTCTTAGTGCTCGTCCTGCATTTTATTACGTCCAGAGGTTATCATGGATAGTACGTATACGGTTTGGGCTATTTAAAGCGTACTAGTTTCTTCTATATACAAATGGATAGAGTCAAAAGAGTTAAGTATATTTTCCTCCCCTGTTTCTCAACCGATTTTCTTTATTCTTTTTAGTAGCTATAGTTTTTTTTTTATATCACAGGAGGCATAGGATCACCTGATGTTAAGTGTTCACCGCCGTCCATAGCACTAGCAGCACCAGGAGTGTCGCAAGTGCGTTGCCAGCCTGTGTATGGAGGTAAGAGGGACGGTGAGGAGAGGGGAAGAGCAGAGAGAGGGGAGGTGGGCCTCCAGTACTCTCACTGTCCCAACGAAACACAACACTGTTACCTCACGTCGGTTTTCTGTGAGAGGGTGGCACTACCCCGGGCGAGCCGACCCATTCATGCTGAAACCAGCAATCGCTTCATCGTGGCTCTTCCACCTACCTAGTGTTTTGAAATAAAAACGAAATAAATTTTTTTCTCCTCCCCATCTGTTATTCGAAGTATTCATTTGTAAGTCTCTATTCTTCATGTTTCTCGATACTTACGTCTACTAATTTACAATATTTTAAACTCTTTGGTTAAACTTTAATAATATTTTATCTTAGAAAATCACAAATTATGGTCAAATTACGACAACTGCACGACCACTACAATATATATAAAGAATTTCCAATTGCCTGTTCTATTGATCGGTCCACACATACTATCGCATAAATTCCACATGCTTATAATAGAGCTTCATCCTATTTTAATCGCGTATTACAATAATTAATATCAGTTCATATAATGCGTCCGGTTTTGAAAACAAAATGTCCTGCTATATGAAAATCCCATGTTTATTTTCAAAATAGCAGAATATCAATTCTACATTCAGTTAACATAGCGTACATTAAACGAATGGAATTATTAAATTATATTAAAGCTTTAAATAAAAATACCAGACACAGTAAAGGGAACAGATAAAAAATACATATAAAGAAGGTGTGTGTGCGATTCACACACGATAGAAGTGAAACTTCAGTAAATCGACAAAAGAACGGGATGAATATATATAACAAGGGTAGGATAATTACAAAGTTTATTTGTTTAAAAATGAAAGTATTTTGATTAATTTTAAAAGATATTTTATATTGTATGTTACAGTGTACAGTAGTATTTATTAGTTCACATACACTAACACACGTTAAATGCTCAAATACAAGTATTAAACAGTGTGCAATATTACACACCGACATTTGCTCTCTCGCTCTGGCTCACTAATTACAGGTGACTATGTTTAGAAGACGGGAGTGGGAATGCTACCAAGCATGGCACAAAGAGCAGAGACCGATAATATAAAGTAGTATGTATATTTTACCGGCTTCATCCTATATATTTTTGTATTTGTGTCAAGAGACCTGTCGTTTTTTTCCGTTGCATCCGATTCTAAAGAAGTTTCACTTCAACAATAACTCGTTCTGGACAGAGAATTATAAATACATTAAACAATATCCACGTATATATAAACAGAGGGAAATTTGTCAAGAACATCTTTCTGTTCTGTTTCTCAATCTATTATATTTACGAGTAAAAAGTAAAAAAATTACCAGTTCGTATTTTTCTTGATATTGAAACTCAAAATATTAATTAATCATGGTCCAGTTATGGTCGACAACCGGACGACCACTAGTCAAAATAAAGCTGCGGTGTATGTGACATTATTGTAACGTAATAATAAATTAAAGTTATTGTGATAAAATACAGCCGATTTCGCAAAGAGGCTCGATTGCAATTGAGATTGCGTGACGATTACGAATAACCTTTACACTAAAACTTTACGATCTAACTTAAAGCTACCAGTTATATTACAGTTCAGACTTAAATTAAAAGAATATATCGTTGTGTATTTAAAATAATACATAATAATTTATTAATACACCTTTTCCCGTTTTTATATGTTAAGCAAATTTATTAATACACCTTTCCCCACTTTTATATGTTAAGCAAACAGACGTCCGTGAGTAGTCCAACTGATCTTGACGAATACAACAACCAATTCCAAATGGACCTCAAATCTGAGGCCTGTTATAAATAGGTTAGCTCTTGAGAACTGGTTTTCACTGCCTTATGCGTGTATTGCCAACCACACCCTTCGGAACAAAGGCGAATCCTGGATTCATATCTAGGAGAGTTACAAGTAGCATACGAGCCCTTGGACCCTTTAGTCTTTGGATGGGAAAATAAAATAAATTACATGTTAATGATAATTCTCTTTTATGATATACCACATTGAGTAGTATGCTTCTCTAATCTATTTGTACCATATGAGGAAGGCGGTTCTATATACCTCGTGGATATCCTTGCTTTAAACCGTATAAGCAACGACAACAGTGCTATTTTTCGGTAAAAATATGCGTGATAGTGGTACAGTCGCAATCAAAACTTACAGCCTCTCTCACTATTAACTCTTATGTTTATCTATGGTAATATGGAAGACAACCAGGGTAATTTTCCAGTAGTTTTAAAACTATGCCAATCGTAGAGGAATTTACCCAGAATCAATAATATTAATCCTAAAAGTAATAAATTGATAATATTCACTGGACTCATTAACATTTCTGAATCGTTACTGCAAATGTTCCCCAAGACTATGGTGCTGACCTGTAACAAAATTTTCATATTATAGTCACCTGCGTTGTATTAAATATATTTTGGAAACATTTTTTTTTTATTGTAGCTCGGCAAAATGACTTCATTATGCCTGATGGTAAGCACAGTACAATCGAAAAACAATGGCGACCACTGAGTGACACACTATCCATCGCCGGCCTGCGAATAGCTAGATATGCACAGACTGATCCCGAAACGCGACCAGCAGAAGCTAATCACCATGACGCGCTTTTTCGCCATATACAAGGTGGTTGCGACCCAGTCAGGCTGAAAAACCCTACCATCCCGCTTTCGCCATTGCCTCGTTCGTTATTCAGCAGGGTGCACCACGTGCAGGTGAGGTTGGCTTGAGTGTCTCAAGTCTTAGATGTTATTCGACACCCCTAAAACCTCTATATAAATAAAATAATAGAGGTCTGCGGTTATATTTATACGAACTTCTGCCCACGACTTTGTCCGTGTGGAACAGTTACCGTTTACGCACCGCACGCAGCGGAAGCTCTCAATAAGAAAAAAGTAACGATTTTGAAACATTATTTATTGATGCTTCGCTCCAATTGGTCGTAATGTGATGATATACAACCTATAGACTTCCTCGATAAATGAGCTACCTAACACTGAAATAGTTTTTCAAATCGGACCAGTAGTTCCTGAGACTAACGCGTTCAAGCAAATAAGCTCTTCTTCTTCTCTCATATATATACATCATCATGCTAAGACCTCAAGAGCGAAGCACCAATGAAGAATGTTTCAAAATCGTGGTTAACGTACGTATTATTTAAAAATATTTTCACCTTCTACGTAAACGAAGTCGCGAGTTAAAGTTAGAGGTAGCTCAAAGTAATTATTAGCGAAGAAGTCGCGGCCAGCAGCTTGTTTGTTATATTAAGGGAAACATATTGCTTTTTCATATAAAACGCACGACAGCAAGTGGATAAGTATAGTCGACTTACATTGAAAACACAACTAAAAACTAATTATAAATTGAGAATACTCGAAAACTAAATAAAAGTAATTCATGTATCGATTAGAATGTACATTAGAATCTATTTCACAACAGAAATGAATAAAAAATACCCTTGAAAAATAAATTTAGTCGACTATTAAAATAGTTAAGTTGAAACGTGGTCCACAACTCGAGTTTTATTAAAAATTCCTTAAATGGTATTCAGCACAAGCGAAATGGAAATAGATATTTCTATCCCGATTTAACATGAAAGTATAAGAGTATAACAGGCTTTGACATATGTACGTTCACATATTAAACATACTTTAACAGTTTGTATTTTTACTTATAAGCTAAGCTTATAGCTAAGCCCATTTTTTTGATAAGGCTCGTATTATAGTTCATTTTTATGATATCAATCTTATTATAACTCGAAATTAGGTGACTCAAAGGTATATATTTTATTGCTATTATGTTTTATATTGCGACTTAACGCGGATTTTCATTTCCGATATACATGTAAACTTTATTATTATTCTATATATTTATTATGATTGTATGTATGAATAGCTTAGAATAGTTTAGCTAGGTCAGATCCTGGATTTCGGTAACAGCCCAAGCCGAGGTGTGCCGTGCACTCTTGAGCTAGTTACCTGAATAAAATCGTTTGAGTACCTTAAGCGCTCGCCTTAGTAGACCGGTGAAACTGTAAAGACCTTACCACGTCAATAGCGTAGTCAGAGAAAAAAAATCTTAACGTGGACGAATTCGCGAGCGGTTTTTAGATCGACTTAGGTTCGGAACTTTCATTTAATCAGAGATGTTGATAAAGGAAAACAGCGTGGTAAAACCATGGCATAGTGATAAGGGGTTTTTTAATACCCATCTAACTAGGTATGACTCTGAAATTGCTAAAATGGCGCCAACGTTTATTTCGGCAACTGCACTAAGAACCAATCCTCCTCCAAGTTATGATTGTTGTCGAACACTAAAATCTCTAGTTATACTAAAAGGAACAATTATTTATATAATTTTTATTTTATTTAAGTAGAACTCAAACAAAAATCCATACTTTTAATCGAAATCCATGTTGTTGGAGATGCACACGATAAGCAGTGCACGTAACATTTTACCTAGATTTAGTGATATTTCATAGAGAACTTATATATACGTATATACATATAATATATAGATTTATTGACATTTCATATAGATTTTTTTAAAGAATTCTTATAATAGATAGAAATAGATTTCACATAGAATTTATTGTTATCTCATACGACTATAATAAAATATAGATTACGGTAGTCCGGTGAAGCTGTTAAGACCTAGCTAGCTAGGTCAATAGCGTAGTCAGTTCAAAAAAAATTGATTACGTAACGAGAATTATGCGATCATGCAGAACGGTAAATATGGAAGAACGTATAATTTAATATAGACAGTTACAAACGTACATAAAATTTTACAACGGTGCTTCATAGCCGATGCCTTTGATCCGGGGTTTTTAATGGTTTTATGATTATTTGGACCGACAAGGCGGTGCTCTTTGAATAAAGTAATATAGCCCCGTTTTCTCTTCAATGGTAATTGCAAAAACAATAAACTAGAAAGGGTCCGCCGAACGCTATTTATTATGGCGTTACGGTATCTGAACAAGTCAAGTAAAAAAATTGAAATTTGTAATTTTATTATATATCGATGTTAAATAAATATGAATGGAATTAAAATTATAACAGGAATATATAACTGGCGAAAAAGTGATATGTGATCGATATTCAATAATGCATATCGAGTATATATTATACATATAGAGATTATGTCACCCTTTACAGATAGATGTAAATAACACCATAGAGATAGATAGATAAGAATATAAGTTATGTTTTACATAATAAGACTATAGAGATTATACAGACAAAGCCTACAGCAATTATAGAACCCGTCTTGCTCAGAATTGCTTGAACAGTAAT
>MU161732.1:0-10941 GCA_015888305.1 Antheraea pernyi
TATGAACCTCTATGTTTCCCTCCACTGCTCTATGTTTCCCCCAACGAATCACCGGTAGTTGTATTCAAATTTGTAAAAAGTTATCATCCAAAAGCTGTTTATAAGAGGTAAGTATTTTGCTTAGCAATAAGTACCTAACTGTGTTTCGCTAATCCCTGTCGTACCAACACATCCGCTAGTTACCTACCTAGTTAGATTACCGTAATTTTCTTATTGTACCTTGATATCATGATTGCTAGAAAAATGTGGTTTTAAAAAGAACTTCTTATTTTTTTATAAGAATACCGCGCTGTTATTAGTCGGCATCAAAACATTCCATTGTAATAAATGATATTGTTTCTATTATATTTTAGACGGAAGATAGTTTGTCAAAATGGCTGTGAATGTGTATTTGACTAACGTGAATACTAAAAATTTGTCTCGTCGTTATCTGCTTATGTGGGTGAACGATTCCTTGCATTCAAACTTAAGAAAAATTGAAGATCTATGCACAGGAGCAGCATATTGTCAATTTATGGACATGATATTCCCCGGCATAATACCCATAAAGAGAGTCAAATTCAAAAGTAGTTTAGAACGCGAATACATACAAAACTTTAAAATATTACAAGCATCCTTCGTCAAACTGGAAATCGATAAGGTATAATATTACGATATTTTGTTAAATGACTGTTTACTTGACTAATTAAAAATTAAAAATATTCAATAATAGATGATTGAAAATTTATTAAACTTAAAAAATATATTAGTAAGCAATTAATATCACTTTTGTTAAGAGTTGTTTACAAGTTAAAAATGTATGCATCAAAAAGTGTATCATGCTATATATACATTTTGGCATCACATAAAAAAAAGTAGAGGGATAGATGGTTTTTCTTTTTCAAACTGACTCCGCTATTGGCCTAGCAAGGTCTTAACAAATTCTCAGGACGCGCTTAAGGCACTCAGCCAATTTTATTTGACAACTCAAAGGTGCACCGCACACCTTGGCTTGGGCTGTTGCCAGATACATGCAATTTGCAACCTATCTGAGCTAAGCTAAGCTAACTATTTATACATATATGGGTTGTTGAAACATATATGTCCATCAAGCATACATACCTCAAAAAGTATTTCGTTTGATAAGGAAAAAAGGAAAAAAAGCCGTTCCACTTTCATGTGTAAGCATGTATGTACTGCGACAACATTACACATATCACCTCCACACACATGCACACATACATGCTTACACATGAAAGTGGAACGGCTTTTTTTCCTTTTTTCCTTATCAAACGAAATACTTTTTGAGGTATGTATGCTTGATGGACATATATGTTTCAACAACCCATATATGTATAAATAGTTAGCTTAGCTTAGCTCAGATAGGTTGCAAATTGCATGTATCTGGCAACAGCCCAAGCCAAGGTGTGCGGTGCACCTTTGAGTTGTCAAATAAAATTGGCTGAGTGCCTTAAGCGCGTCCTGAGAATTTGTTAAGACCTTGCTAGGCCAATAGCGGAGTCAGTTTGAAAAAGAAAAACCATCTATCCCTCTACTTTTTTTTATGTGATGCCAAAATGTATATATAGCATGATACACTTTTTGATGCATACATTTTTAACTTGTAAACAACTCTTAACAAAAGTGATATTAATTGCTTACTAATATATTTTTTAAGTTTAATAAATTTTCAATCATCTATTATTGAATATTTTTAATTTTTAATTAGTCAAGTAAACAGTCATTTAACAAAATATCGTAATATTATACCTTATCGATTTCCAGTTTGACGAAGGATGCTTGTAATATTTTAAAGTTTTGTATGTATTCGCGTTCTAAACTACTTTTGAATTTGACTCTCTTTATGGGTATTATGCCGGGGAATATCATGTCCATAAATTGACAATATGCTGCTCCTGTGCATAGATCTTCAATTTTTCTTAAGTTTGAATGCAAGGAATCGTTCACCCACATAAGCAGATAACGACGAGACAAATTTTTAGTATTCACGTTAGTCAAATACACATTCACAGCCATTTTGACAAACTATCTTCCGTCTAAAATATAATAGAAACAATATAATTTATTACAATGGAATATTTTGATGCCGACTAATAACAGCGCGGTATTCTTATGAAAAAATAAGAAGTTCTTTTTAAAACCACATGTTTCTAACAATCATGATATCAAGGTACAATAAGAAAATTACGGTAATCTAACTAGGTAGGTAACTAGCGGATGTGTTGGTACGACAGGGATTAGCGAAACACAGTTAGGTACTTATTGCTAAGCAAAATACTTACCTCTTATAAACAGCTTTTGGATGATAACTTTTTACAAATTTGAATACAACTACCGGTGATTCGTTGGGGGAAACATAGAGCAGTGGAGGGAAACATAGAGGTTCATATAAAACTGAAAAGATGGTTGCGTCATCTGCCTAGAGTGAAAGTTATGTTATATATCGCTAGACGAGTAATTAGTGCATATATAAAAGTGTAGGTGGCAATAGTGACAAACTACAAATACTGACTCAATCTATACACATAACTTTTTAAAATTATATTGACATTTATATACACAACGATTTTTTTTTACACATAATAAAATGATAATAACATTGATAACAAAATAATCACTTCCATAAAGCTACGATTCTAATATTTCAGTTTTAACTATTACTTTTTATTATAATGGCAACACTGAACTAGGAATAGCGTTCTTCCCCGAAAAAAATAATTTTTAAATCGATTCATCAAATGTTTTCACAATTATTAGTATAAAAAGATAACACGTAGTAATTGATATTACAGTATCCTAAATTTGAACAAGGTTATAAAAAGTTTATAATTTCATGTAATTTTGCAAAACAAAACAAAAGTTTGGTTATAGAACATTTAAAAAGTTGAACTATATGCAAATTATACATAATCCTGCATACTGAACATAAACAAATCATCTATTTTTTTATCATTTATTATTTGCAGTGATTCACAACACAACGTTATAAAACTTAAATAAATTATTGACAATTTTGTCTATCCAATCTTTGAAAAACATTGCCTGCATACTTTAGTAACATGTAGAAATCTATAAAATATTATAAAGAAGACAACTAGAAAAAAAGTCGAGGGGACTGAGCATGAGCAGTCCTCATGGCTGCCGATTCAAATTATGATGGGCATCAATAAGATGCTTTTGATGCTTGCAGTGGTAGCACAACTAGGTCTGGGGCATGAGAGACTGGTGTACCTGTATTTGGAGGTGCCTTAGTCAGTAACAACTGTGCATTTGCCATCCAGGACCCAACCAACCATCTGGCAGTATGCATTTGATGTGTACCTTGATACATACAAACCACATTTATAATTTTGATATTTTTATCATTTGAAACCTAGAGGATTTATTTCTTAGTGTGGTGTTTATATAAACAAGAGAACAGCCTCTGTAGATTAGATGTTTTTTGTTTATTTTACCTATACCTTTTTTCTTTTGTAGATCATTCCTATTGACAGATTGGTGAAGGGTCGGTTTCAAGATAATTTTGAATTTTTGCAATGGTTCAAGAAATTCTTTGATGCCAACTATAAAGGCACTGTATCCAAGGCAGTAGCTGAACAAGAGGACCTTACCGTGGGGCATCAGGGCCCGAGTGCCCCAGAGGCCACTACCTCAGGCACTTCTAGGAATAGAGCAATCCCTGTTGCCAAAGTTGCAGATACACCTCAAATCAGTAATACAACTTTTTTTTTGTTTTTGAATAAATTTTTGGGGTACTTTTGACAGATTTGATTGCTACTTTTATTAGAGACTGTGTGTCTTGGGTTTTTATATGTCACATACAACTTGACAATGTCTTGTATCTATCTATACATATAATAAAAATGTAAATGATAGTGTCCATACTTTTCGATTTTTGTGAACAAAAATATTATAGGTACCAAGGAATGAGTAATAGAGTAAATACAATTGTTTTTAGAAATGTCTGTCTGTTTTTAATTTATTAATACTAACAATAATTTACTTCTTATAATTTTGTTACTTCAGGTTTTAGTGTAATGCTCTTGTGTATGTCTGTATTCTAACAATATGTTGTATGTTTAGTTTACATGTGCTTTCTTTGTGGTGTCTTTTTGTAGATAGCCCGGTGGCCGGCGTTCATCGAATAATAACACGTTATCAGGTCAAAAACTTACAACACAAATTTAAATGTATAAAGGATACAAATCCAGCGATTATGAACCACGGATCGAAGTGGTGTTTCGGGAAAGTGAACATCGACACTCCGATATAAGTGAATATGAAGTTCTCCGCGAGGAAGTTGAGAAGTTCGAACAACTGTTTGGTTCGGTTGCGCGAGTCGGACGATAAGTTATTGTAAGTGTAGTGAGCTTGACATATACCGCAAAATAGTACAGCTACGACGCCTGTATTAATAAACAAAAATCAATTTTATTCATGGACAATATTTAACTATAAATAGCAATGACATTATAACTAAAAAAATGTAGATACGTTACCTACAAAATATTTTGACAAAACGAATGGCACGATAACGTATGTAAAGTAATATTGTAACGCCACACTGTCTTATAGAAAAAAGGGGAAGTAAGATGGCATATTCTCAATATCAGTGGTGAAAAATAAATAGTTATATGTTGTTTAGATACGGGCGGATTGACGGGACAGCCGTAAAAAATAAGCTAGTTAGACAAGTTTTAACAAGGCGCTGTCGAAACGTTTATGACGTATCTAAAGCTTTTTAGTTATAATATCATCGTTTAATAGGCTATAAAATAACAATAACATTATTAGAAATTACAAAACCAAAAATAATAAATATATACTAAATCTATTGGTCCTTCGAACAATAATTATATGCATTTTCATACAATTTATTATTTCATCAAACAAATGATGGGCTGCATAAGCTCAATAGAAGTAGACTAACCTAGCAGTAGCAATATCATATGTTATAAGTGCGGAGTGTTAAATGTGTGTCATTTATATTAGTTCCTTGGTTTTAATTGCTTATTCTAAATTTTAAATTTCCTAACTTTAATTGTACAATAACTATAGTTATTGCCCTTTCATAATACATAATTTTTCATTATATTAAAATAGTTTGCACATACATTCAATAGGAGTATCTTATTTTGTACTTATCTGCGTCTACAGCTTAATGGTATCTTATATCATATATGGTTAGTATTATATATTCTATTAGTTTTTTTTTTTCCAAGTCGTGTTTTTTTTTCCAAGTCAAATGTTTTTTTTTTATTAGTTCCTTACATAGGTGTTGTGGTTCTCAGATATTAACACTTATATTAATTTAAAGTTAAGAGAAGTATAAGGATAACAGTATAGTTGCTTAGATTCAGTATGAGAGACCACAAGTTAAGACAGTAGAATATAGACAACAGTAGCAGAAGTAGGAATCGAGCCGTAGACGTTTTAGTAAATCCCATGCTTGTCATATATTAAAATTCTATTCAATTGTTGTTTTATATGTCATTTTCATTTATATTATGTAATGTCTTAAAATTCCCAGTCAATTCTTACATTCTATGATTTACATTCTATACATTCTAAGTCATTTGCTTAATTTACTAGTATTTTATTTGTGTCGCCTGCATGAGAGCTCTACCACCATACTCATAAAATTTAATAAGTGAGGACGTTTTCTGTCGTCCTCGAGCCACGCGGAGAGATTGACTAAGGAGATGGGGTCCCCGGTCAAGCACTCCAGGTCATTTCTGGACGAGCCAAATCGCGGACAGTTTAGGAGAAGATGGTTTACTGTCTCGGCGGTATCCCCGTCGCACGCACACGCGGGACTGTCTTTGATTTTAAATCGATGCAGGTACGCCGCGAATCCCCCGTGCCCCGTTAGGGCTTGCACGTGGGTCGGTGACAGACGAGCCTTCTTCACTACCCGGTAAGCAGAGCTCACCTTCGCGAAGAAGGTCCGCGTCACCGCCCCTGTGTCGGAAGATTCGTAACGCGCCTGCCATTGGTCGACAGTCCCTTCGCATATGATCTTAGCGTACGACAACGGATACCGATCGTAGTCGGCCGCGGTTTTCTTGTGTGCGGCCCGTTTCGCCAACTCGTCAGCTCGTTCATTACCGACGGTACCAACGTGCGCTCACACCCAATGCAGGTGGACGGAGCCCCCACCTGCACGGATCTCCCGCAGAGTATGCTGTGCTGCCAAGGCCAGGCGGTGGGGCGGGGTTGGGTTGGCCAGCATCTCCAGAGAAGATCTGGAATCACTGTATATGCTGACCTCCCCAACCTTCGCCTTTTGGACCGCCTGTATTGCCCGATGCAACGCTAGCAACTCCGCCTGGAAGACCGTGCAGTAGGACTCCAGGCGAAACGTGGAGTACCGGAATTCGCGCCCCTCCTTCCACCAGGTTAGGGCAGCTCCCACGCCACCACCGATCTTCGATCCATCGGTGTATATGGCAGAGCCACCCTCGATCGGTTCAGAAGGGGACTCCAGGCACTCGAACGTTTCGCCCACGCACTGCACTGGGTGCGAGTACTCGTCGTGGCGAACGGGCCGCTCCAACTCGCGATCGACCACGATCTCGTCCAGAAGCTCACCCCGCTTTGCACGGTACAGTCTGTGCGCCTCCAGAACGCGGAGGTCCAACGGGAGCAAGTCTGCCAGCACTATCGCAGCGGTCAGAGAGACCGTGCGGTACGCCCTACAAACTTTTTGTGCGAAGCCCCTCTGCAGCGCATCCAGCTTGTTCCGAATGGAGAGCTTCTGCGCTGCAGGGCCCCACACGTTTGCGGCGTACAGCACGATCGGCTCAATGACCGCGACGTATATCGTCCTCACAATATCCGGGTTCAGACCCCAGCTCACCCTCGCTGCGCACGCCAGCTGTTTATATATATCTGCAGCTTTTTTGCAGACGTTTGTGGCGTGCTCCTGGAAGGTGAGCTTGTGGTCTATGGTCAGGCCTAGCAGGCGGATGGAATTTTCCAATGGCAGCCGGACTCCGCCCATGGTGATCACCGGGGCGTCAAATTTAAGCCGTCTCGTCAGCACCATCGCCTTGGATTTGCGAGGTGCGAGAGACAGCTTATTGCGGATGCCCCAATCAACCACAGTCTGCAGAGACCGGCTAGCTTCCTCCTGCATCGGCCCAACCGACGACCCGGAGAACAGCAGGACGACATCGTCTGCGAACGCCTGACAGTACACTCCCGCGGACTCGAGCTCCACCAGTAGGGAATCAAGGATAATGTTCCAGAACGTCGGTCCAGCAATAGAACCCTGGACGCAGCCCTTGGAACTTTCCCGATTCAACCGTACACCGGTATACTGAAGCTCGATTCTCCGCTCCGTGAGGTACGACAGAACCATACCGTACAGATTGCTAGGGCACCCTTTTGCCACGAGCTGGGACCTCAAGGCCGGCCACCACGCGTTGTCAAAGGCTCCCTCTATGTCCAGTGACAACAGGACTACGACGTGTTTCGCCGTCATCCTTGTCCTGATCTCAGTCACTAGATCATAGAGGGCATCCTCTGTCCCGCGCTGCGGCATGAACCCATACTGCCGCACGCTGAGTGTGGGCAGCAGATGCCACCGAAGCCGGCGAACCAGGAGCTTCTCCAGGAACTTGCCCAGCACCGGGAGGAGGCCTATGGGGCGGTACGATTTAGGGGTAGTATAGTCCTCCCTGCCCGGCTTCCGGAGTATACACACATGGGCTGTCTTCCAGGGTCTGGGGAAGTGGGCTAGTTCCAAGCATTTGTTTGCAATTGCTTGGAACAGCTCCACTCCCCCACCTAGAACCGCATGTGTGCAGATGTCGGTGGTCCACCCATCGCCCCCGTGAGCCTTCTGCGGGTTAAAGGTATTGATTACCTGCACGACTTCCTCCCAGGTCGGTCGGTGGTGTCAGGGTGGGTTGTCAGCCGACAGACTCCGGTGCACGGCTGGGCACAACCCCTCCGTCACCGCCCTCGTGGCCTTCTGGTCCTCTGTTTCGGCATCCACATCGTCCGGGGGGAAGAGCATGGAGGCGAGGAGCTCAGCGGACTCCTGGGGACATAAGGTCCGCCCCGTCGGATCCGCGAGTAATACCTCCTCTCTCCTCCTCTCTGTCCTCCGGAGGACTCTGTAGATGCCGTCCCAGAGGCTCTCCCGATCCTGTGCCGAGCAGAATTCCTTCCAGCTCCTGGTCTGGGCTTCCGCTGCCCTCCTCTTGTAATCCTCGAGAGTATCAAGGTAGTCTTTGACAACGTAAGGCCGTCTGTTGGGGGCGGCGCAGCGGATTCTCCGCTTGCGCCGTCTTACCTCCTTGGCGAGAGAGTCTAAGTCAGGCGACCACCAGGGGGGGCGCGCTACTCCTCTCTTCCCGCGTGCCTTGGGGATCACCTTCTCACAGGCGTCCCCAACGCACGCGAGATAATCTGCTACTACCGACTCGAGAGACCCAACGTCGGAGACTCCCTCCACCTTACTCTCCGTCAGAGCCCTCTCGACTAGACTCTCTTGAAGTGTTGACGTGAACTCCGTCCAAACTACCTTCTTGGTGTTGTAGATACGCGTGGTGTTCCGCTCCTGGTGAACCAGTCGCTGATCAGGCGTACCGAGAAGGTGATAGCGTTATGGTCGGAAGATGTTAGGTTCTCGTCAACTCTCCAGTCATCGATTCTGTCGAGAAGGGAGGGACTGCAGACCGTAATGTCCACAATGCTGGTACATAGCTGTCCTCCTCTGACGACCTGGAAGGTGGGCTTATTTCCGACGTTGAGAATCTCAAGACCGGCGGCATCGAGAAAGGAGCAGTAAGCATCCCCCCGGTGATCGTTGGACCGACTTCCCCACCACAGACTTTTGGCATTTACGTCGCCGCCGACCACCAGGTTCTGCGCCCCAATTTTGGCGCAGATACACTCGAGTCTCACAATGTATGGCTCGATGGGTTCACTGGGCTCGAAGTAAACCGAGATCAACCCCAGCGGTAGGCTGCCCACATGCAGCACTACTGCGACGATATTGTCGTCAACGAGCAGGGGATCCACAGTGACCCGCACCAGCCCGCTAAAGACAACTATCGCTGCCTTTACCCACTCGGTTCCGCCTACAGTGTTCTGGATCACTCTCGTGTTTGGGGCCCTCGGCATCACCCCGGTCGTTCCCGTATAGGGCTCTTGGACCAGAGCGCTGTAAGTTTGCTTGCATAATCGCTAACCTATTATTATTTATATATATCATAATCATAAGAAGTCCTCCGGATTTCCATGTTTGTTTATAATGGCAATTGTTCCATTTAACGGGTTCAGGAAATAAATGAACTAAACAAATAATTACTGTGTTATATTATGCTTTATTAATTAAAGGTCTGTCTGTTCCGCTCGGCCGCGTTCACTTTTTACGTTGCCGACACTGCTTGACTCAGTCATATGGTGTTTTAATAGTAGCATTCGATTTCTGTATTTGGATTTGGGTTTTCGACGCGTATATGCCGCATTATATATTTTTCGATATTTTATTTTAACCCCTTATTATATACACACACAGTCACGATTTTACTAAAGTTTTATATATAATCGATAGACTTTGACAAGAGCTGTAGATGGAAACTTGAACAAATATCGGTAACTTCACCGAGTCGAAAGTTATACTAAATTGAAATCTCAAAACGCAGCAGAATTGACCTCAAAATGCTGGCGCTACCTCCCACGCCGTGTGAGATGTATTACAGTCCTGATTTAGCGTAATAAATTATTTGATCCTTTAGATATCCAGTGGTTTAATTTAATTTTGGTTGTAGAGAACAGATTCGAAACTACATTGCCTAACTGTATCCCCCGATTTTGTTATCATTAGGTTTTTTGTATTGCCCCTGTATGGCAGCAAATTTAAAGACGTATTCACGTCAAAGCGTAATAAATTCTTTGATCCTTTAGCTATCCAGTGGTGTTGGCGACACAGCGAAAATGTAAACAAAGACATAAACATGTGTTGGCGCGCACGTACCGTATCGGTCTGACGCCGTATAAGGATTTTGGTGTACCCAATTTTTAGCATTAATTTGCGTTTTTTTGTAAGAATTATTTGCAATGTTTAAATTAAAATTGGGATAAAATATCAAGAATTACAAAAGTAAACATTGATAAATCGTAATACCTAAAGTTTTGAAATTTGTGTTAATTTTGTATGAAATGTGTTTAAAACGGTATATAATCAAAATATATAACATTTATGTGCAATTATATTACTGAGAAAGGCAAAAAACGGCCTAAGTGAAAATTGTTAAATCAAAATTCTTGTGTAAAAATCGAATATTTTTGTGTATAACTTTTTAGGTATTTGTCATAAGATTTATTTTATTTATTTATTGTAATGTATCGAGCCTTTTGAGACGAATCTATTGATACTAGTGGGCGCCCAGTGGTCGACATTCGACCATAATTCATTGATTTTTTAAAGTTTGAACTTTATTCGGGTTCCTTTGTCAAAGTGTATACTTCTATTATCAAAGGTTTTCATCATGGCTACTCGGTTATTTGCCTCTTTTTTAAATTGTATAAACATAAAAAGTGGTTACATAAGATGGTAAGGCTCTCAAATTCTAAGAAAAGATAACCTTACGAAAATAAAGAAATTTATCGCAACTCATAACACAATTATCAATTAATTTTACACGATATCATGGGTACGTGGTATTTCTGGATGATATTGAATTAAATGTAATATGTACTTTATAAGGAATAATAGTACACCTAGTATCATTATCATATATTTACAATAATTATTATATTATTGTAAAATTAACCTGTAATTTGACCAGTTAAATTCAAAGAGTATGTAAGGTATGATAAATATTATAATAATAGTTATATGTTATAATATCATTGTTGAATGTAGAATGAAAAAGGGTAATTGGAACGTAAGAGTTAAAAAAATACATACAGTCGAGCATAGCA
>MU161732.1:23427-36150 GCA_015888305.1 Antheraea pernyi
GACTACTAAGGCGAGCGCTTAAGGCACTCAGCCGATTTTTGTTTTGGGTAACATACACAAGGGTGCACGCACACCTCGGCTTGGGCTGTTACCGAAAAAGACGCGTCTGTCCTAGCTAAACTATATTAAGCTATTCATACATATATGCATTTGTGAATTATGCAATGAAAATTGCATGATTCACCAATGAATACGTGTATATCGGAAATGAAACGAACTAAATGGATAGCGGCCTCAACGGTCCGCCCAGCGGAAGGTGGCTGCTGGGCTCCTACCTAATAGGAAGATAGGCGGGGTACACACCAGCTACCTTCCCTCGTCAGCCGGACCTGTGCTATGAGTGCCATGCCGTCGGCTTGAAGATATTAGTTAGTACTTGCAACTCAGATATATAGGATTCATTTAAATCATTTGAATAATAAAAATACATATACCGGCGCCATCCCACAGTCTCGAGTGATCTCAGTCCAGCCGAATCAGCTCACATACGGAAACCAAGACACACAGACGGTGCGCGCTCATTGGTAGATCGCAGTTACGAAAAGGGTCGATTAAGAACGCGGATGGACTATTACCCGACTAGGCCCCCTCGACAGCGGCTCAAGCCTACCTCCGTTCCCTCGACGTGGAGCCCTGAGTACGCTGCTCGTGCGAATACTGTGGCACAAAGTCTTTCATCACTGCAAGAATACAAATCACCTCCACACACGTGCACGCGTACATGCTTACACATGGAAGTGGAAGAGTTTTATTTTTTTCCCTTATCGAACTGAATTACTTAAGAAAATTGCCCGATACGAAATATATATACAAGTTATTGAGTTATACATGCTTGGTACACACGTATATTTCACTAACTCATGTATGTATGAATATGTAGCTTAGCTTAGGTTAGCTAAGTTAGTTTCGCGATTTTTGCTAAACTAGGTAACAGCCCAAGTCGAGGTGTGCCGTGCACTCTTGAGCTGGTTGCTAAACTAAATAGGCTGATTGCCTTAAACGCTCGCCTTAATAGTCCGGTGAAGCTGTTAAGGTCTAGTTCTCGACTAAATACAGAGAGAGATAAACAAAAAGAGCAGTTGGGGATGCTGTTTGAGGGGTAAAAAAGGATAAACTCAAAAACTACTGAACGGATCTTCATGCGGGTTTTACCAGTGGATAAAGTGATTCACGAGGAACGTTTTGGTATATAATTTGTCCAGATTTTTTTTATAATTGGGGCGGGACAACGTCTGCCGGGCCAGCTAGTAATGCATAAATATCCTAATGAATATTGTTTCTTATTATAATCTCCCTATCAACAGTGTAGCAATTCTCCGTGAATGAATGGTATGCGCTTCCAGTCAAACGCGATATGATTACAAATCGATTATAGCTGTTTGTCGCAAATAATTAATTGACATAAAAAAAAACAAATGAATCTTTTATGAAAGTTGGTTGCTTCTGACGCGAAACGTCTAATGGCGCTGTAGGGGGTTAAATTGATTTTAACTTAATTGTCGGATTTATTTTAAATCTCATTTTCTAAACTTATTTGTCTTGAATAATTTTATAATGGGGTAGGATTACATACATTACAGTACATTGTATAGTTGAATAGGGAAGTGGTTGTCATGTCAACATACTGACAACTTCGTCTGCACCAAATCGGTTATCACCGGTTTCAATTGTATTTTTAAAAGCGAAAATGTTTATTAAACCTAATACCTAATTGCAGCCCTCCTACGGTTTCCAATTGTGTATCCAAACTATCAAGGGACTCACTCAAACATACATATACCCAGATGGTATGTGAGAAATCTTTAAAAATAAGCCTAGAACCCGTTCGTAGCATCATCTTCCGGGTTCAATTAAGATAAAAACTAACCTACATATATTGGCGGTAATTTAAACAAAAAGCTTGAGGGGGTCTATGGGCCCCCGGTTGGAACAAAGTTCCTTTCCCTTTTTTGTAGACGTTTACTGTACAAGTATAGTTTTCCTTATAAAATATCAAGTTGATAGAGTTAAATTATAAATTAAAGGACAATATTTTTTAACAAGAAACCGGTGGTTACTCGGCCAAGGTCATAATCGGCACATCTATAAAAAATATTCTTTGTTGTTTGTTCTTTCACGATTCACTGAACACATTTTTTTTTGTCTCGATATAATTAGATTAGATATTAAGCACCTAATTTTTTAATTGATTTAGAACGAGAATCGACTAATGATTTTACAGGATGTAAAAATATTACTGGCGACTAATCGGTCGCCCTGTATAAAAACGTGTGCGGTTAGAGGACGGTTTTAATTCAACTCTGAATGTAGTTCGTTATGGGGGTTTAGATTGTGAATATCTCTCTTTCTCTCTCTACAGTGTTAAGACGGACGGCATTTCAGAGGCTACTGCCACGGGCCGTGACGAGCGCATAGTCCGCGTAACAAGTCATAGAGGTCCCGGGCAGGAGGGTACCACGCAGCACCAAGTCATATTCCGATGTTCCACAGGAGTGGACCAAGAACCGACCCCTGTGGAACACCGCACGACATTTCCCTATGGTAGATACGCCCGTCCCGCTCAACACACGTGACTTGCCTACCCCATAAGTATGACCGGATCAGATAAGGTGACACCCGATAGTGTTTTAGTGCTTCGTTTATGCACTCCCAGGGGAGGCTGTTATAAGCATTGGCTATGTCTAAAGACACAGCCTGTTGGCACTCCCACCTGGAAAACCGCTTCGTACGAGAGGACTTTGACACGTAGGATCGCGTCTATTGTCGATCGACCCTCTCACAGATTTTGTTTGCATCATTATTTTATGCTACTAAGATATAGAATGATAAACATCATGGCGATTTTATAACTCAAAAGAATGTTTAGAAATTGGACTAACCATAAAATATTTATAAAGTTACCTTTATCTCAGGAATCAAGATTTATACATAAAAATAATATAGGTTATATGGGTATAGGTTAAGTGATGGAGATAATTAACAATGGTTTTATATAAATCTTATGTTACTAAGCTTTACTCTTAAGTTGAGTTGTTGTGAGCTCTCGTTTGTTTGATTACCATACCACGTTTAGTTTGGTCTTCAAGTGGCTAATATCTGTATGTGTACCATAATGTATGCCAAATTTAAATTTATTTCATAGAAATTAAGTTTTTTATTTGTAACATGAATAGTTTTCTAATATAAGTTAGATATGTGTCACCCTGGTTATTTAATAATTAACAAGGCATTCAATAAAGGGTTATTAAATACAATTGATAAGTAGAAAAATGTACTATTGTTAATTCAAGATTATTGAAAAATTCTAACATCATACTAATAAATAACAATACATTGTTTTTTTAGGTGATCCTGGTAACATCCTAAGAAGAATAAAAAATACACTTATAGTAAATACACGAGTTGGATCTCTTAAAAAGGACAAAATCTTGTAAAGGATTATAACCAAATTGTTCTATGAGACGTTGTGGTACAAGTAAAATTCCTGAAGGTTATTTATCTCATCATAGTGTCCAGTAACATTAGTGAATAGTAAATATATGCTGTTTTTTTTAAATTGTGATACAGTTTGATCAGTTGTGTTAGAAACTCTTGTTATTAATAAAGAATTGAAAAAGAAGCCCTTTTTTATTGACAATTTTTGTAAATTAATATTTGAATTAAAAACTCATTTATCAAGTTCAGGAGAGTCCATCTATATGGTGAACTATGAAGTGCTCAATGGGACAGTATATGAATATGTATAAGTGTATGTACGAGTATATAATCCATGGTGGTAAACTTATTTATTAATTGTGACAATTTTTAAGCTTTACATAAAATATCATGTCATAAGATTAAAAATAAACTATTTCCAGACTACACCTTCAATATCCCTATATTGTATAATATTCTTAATCAAGTAAGCTACACTTATCATGAAATATGCTATGGTCGCTAACGTTTTTATTATAAAAGTGGTTATGATTGATATCACTGTGATATTAAATTGTAAGACACCAATTATCTGGCAAAGTTACATTTAGATGTCTAAATAGCTATATGTTAATAAAAGTAGAATATAACTTCATAACAATTCTCTCTATAGCATATTTTAAATCTTTTCTTGATATATTTATATGACATAAATCTATAGAAACTTTATACAAGAGTAGTAGTTTATATAACTGTGTTACTAACTCCTAATGTTAAAAAATATTACAAAAGAGATATTTTATTTGTGAAATATATTGGCACACAGATTAGAATCTATTATTTATAGTTCATATATGGTATTTATTAATGATTTTAAAGCTACACTACAAACAGAAAATATTACTTTAGTTATGTCTGTAATGGTAAATAGATTAATTATTGTTTGAATTTTAAGTATTTCTTTTCATACTATATTGGTGCAATAGTCATCACATTCAATAATCTATGTTGTGTATGATATTCTTAATCCATAAAAAATACACTTAACCTAAGAAACATCACAGTTGCTATGATTTTTATGATGACATGACAGAAAAGTTAATACTTATTAAACCATATAACTTTTAAAAAGAGTTGCAAAATGTACAATATACCTAATTAAAGAATGTAATATGTTTATAGGTATCTTTAAATGTATGTTCCTAAATGATGAAGTTTTATATTAACACACGCATTGCATGAATATTCTCTTTTGCACAATTTAAGTAATTTCTTTACATATATGTACTATAAATCGATAGTCATATAATAAATACATCCCATAATTTTGTAAAACATTCCAATGTTTTGATATTTAATCTGACAGTCCGAAGAACAGATTATGGCAGACTTTATTCTGTGACACAGACTAAAAAACATGTTCTCAATATTAAAATCATTATTTAAGCATGATTTTAATAGCTGTGATATATTTTTATAATATTTAACCTTATATAAATCATTACTCTAGCGTTATAAAGGTAGATAACACTACAAAAACTATGAATCAAGCTAAAAGATATAACACATTACTGTGACGTATTGTGTGTATACTATGACCGGATACACTTAACGACGCCGTTATGAATCGATCGTGAAACGTTCTTGATCCTCGATTCGATTTGGTTCAAGAGTACCCTTTTAGTTCGAGTTTGGATCAATATCAATTTCGAATCAGAAACAAAACCAAATTGAAATCAATTTCAAGGGTTAGACTCCAGGTCCGGTACGGGTCAGATGGTTTGAAAGACGCCGCGCGACGATAAGCTCCAGGAGTTTGCCAGCTTCGTCTAGCAGAACAATCGGTCGATATGCTCCGGAGAATCTACAGAATCTTGCTTCCTGAGCAAGACGAGACGGTCCACTGTCGAGTGAATAGACCCAGTTCTAAGCAAGCACTGAAAAACCTTCTGAGTCTATCCCCTAGAACTTTTAGTGCAAGAACCAAGGCGCAGCCTGGAATGCAGTCAGGCCCCGGAGCAGTGTTCTTCGCCCGGAGCCATCTCCCAGTTCCCCTACTGTGACCTTGGGTGTGTCTCGTCCTGTTCGATCAGATCATCTGCACCAGATAGAGCAGCGTAAGGAGGTAGGTGCTCTGTTCTCCGCGTGAACAGCTCCGACAGTATGGATTCCAAGAGCTGCGGCTGGAGACTCTGTGTAATCGGGGGAGCCCAGGGACGTAAGAAGCTCAACACCATTCGGTAAGGGCGTCCCCACGGATCACTGTCCAGAGTCTCCAGGGGGTCTTCCCTCGCCCGAGCTTTGGATCGTCTGATATAATCTGTATGGCCCTTCCGGTGGCTGAGGCCAGGACGCGACTATAGAGGCCTCAATAAAAAGCTCTCTGTTCAGTCGTTTAACGGCCCACCTAGGGGACTTTAAAACATTGCCGTCAGGCACCGGGGCTTCCGGTGACTCGCAGATGTCAAATCCGATATATAAATGATCTGATAGAGATTCCGATACACTCATAACTGTCCAGTCCTGTGTCCGACGAGCGACAACAGGGCTAGTAAATGTGACGTCTATAATAGAACCACCTTGTTGCCGAACGCAAATATTAACCGACCCCTGGTTCAATATGGATAGGCTGATTTCTAAGGTCCACTCATGTAGTGCCCTGCCACGCATGTTGGTGACAGGAGATCCCCACGCTGCAGCTTTAGAATTAAAATCCCCTGCCACCAACAAGGGACAGGGCATAATCTGTCTGATGAATGTTCCTAGGCGGTCAAGTAATTCCTCGAACTCCGAGAAAGTCCGCTTTATGTGAAAAGTATACACTTATCAGGGTTAGTTCACCCCATTGTACTGGAACAAACCCCTGATCCCGCGTTAGAACGGACATGATTGGGGACCCTACTAAGTTCGCGGAGATAATGACCGCTGTATCCGACACATCCCCAGTCCAGTAATCCCAAGTAGGGATGTAATACGGCTCAGTGACTAATACGACCTGTATAGACCACTCGGCCATGGCATAGACTTTTTGGGCAAAGGTGGAGTTACCTCAATGTCCTCGTCAGTTCCTGAAGCCGGGATGTTTTCGGCCCTCCGGAAGGATTTACTCAATGCGGGGGATGCCCGCGCCTCATTTGAGGCCGCCGATACCATGCCAGCACAGCTACCTCCACTGCTGTCTGATAACCTCTCAATAGAGGGGGTCCTTGGCAGAACCACCACCGGCAACTTTTTGAGTTACCAAAGGCATCGGTACCCTCCTGGGGTATTTTTATTGAGAAAGTTGCACTGTCCAATCAAAATCCTGTTAAAATCAGAAGTCCATGTTCCTGCGTGGGTCGTCATGGTTTCATCATCAGGTATCCATGTACTTGCCAGGGTCATCGTTTCAAGGTCTAACTCATCTACAAATCTATATATATATATATATATATATACATATAATAAAAATGTAACTGACCGCTGTCTGTACTATACATATAATAAAAATGTAACTGACCGCTGTCTGTACATGAAGTATATATGAAAAACTATTATTAGGGGTCTTTATAAATGCAATAGAACCCAAAACAATGATTTTTAGAATTTTTGTCTGTTTGTCTGTTTATCTGTTTGTCTGTGCGTTTGTGCACGCTAATCTCAGAAACGCCTTATCCGATTTAGATGTGGTTTTCACTGATATATCGTGGTAAGGTTCACTTAACATTTAGTGTTTGTTTCATGTCAATCGGTTCGTAAATAAAAAAGTTATGCCAATTCAAAGAATCACGTCGAAAATTTGTTCTTTCTCTGTTCAGTAGCATTGACTGCAACTTTACTAAATTTCATTATAATAATAATAATGGTCTATATAAAATTATGATTACATAATAATAATAAATATAAGGTAAAAATGATCAGTTTCGGAAAATTAAAATAACCAATGTCAGTTGACCTCAGATCTATATGATCAAACATATGAAATTGGGTTCAGCTTAGGCTGGTGAATTAGGTTGTACACGTCTGCGCAGGTATACAAAGCGCGCCGAGAGCCGCGCCGCTGCTTCGTAGTCCGGTGAAGCTGTAAAGACCTTAACAGGTCAATAGCATAGTCAGTTCAAGAAAAAAAAACGCGCCGCTGCTTACAACATTCAATTATTCGCAGCAAACGCACGTATTCCGGAGGCGCATGGCGTAACAGTTGCATTCGATAACACTGACTGTTTGCATAGTTCATCTATTCTATCTATCTTCTTCTATATACATACATATAATAAAAATGAAGTGTGTGTATGTAATATCAAAATAAATTTTTTCACTGATTGGGTATGAAAGTATACACGCTTCTGATAACAAAAATGCAATTTTTAAAATTTTTGTCGGTCTGTCTGTCTGTCTGTCTGTTTGATCCGGGTAATCTTCGAAACGGCTGAACCGATTTTGTCGGGAATTTCACTGGCAGATAGAGAAAATTACAGCGCGTTACTTAGGCTACTTAAAATTAGACTATCTGTTAACCGCGGCTTCGTCTGCCATGCTATCTTCAAAACGATTCGATCGATCTTCAGAGTCGGAGCTTCCAGTGACAGAAACATCATGGTGACATCACGATAGCATGGTGGTAGGCTTTTTTCTAAGTCGGCCTGGCTGGCTACCATCTTAAAGTTGAAAATCTGTTATCAAGCACCTGTTGGTGTGTTACGGCTGGTTCACTTGAAAGCCAACCCCCTGTAGGCTTGGCGTGTTTATCATCTTATACGTCGTTATTCAATATCAGATAAGAATGTGGTCAATCGCTAAAACTATAAGCTAAAAATTTATCGGATAATGTTCCTTTTAAAGAGAAGTTCACTACTATATACATTTATAGTACTGAATAGTGATGATATTTACTGTAGAGTATAATTATTATTAATAGCTATTGACCGGAATAAGACCATCCATAAATTACGTCACATGTTTTTGGAGCCTTATTTGTCACAGGTGTTCACATATACTTATATGACCCATCCATCCCTGGTGTGACGTCACATATTTTGCAATTACAAATGTAGAAATTATGAAATAAAAACAGAACTTTTAAAATCGTTTATATTTTAAAGAATTTCTCATAAGATCAATGAACCACACAATTGTGATTCAAGTTACACTTGTGGTATAGTTTTTTTAAAATTCATTGCAGGTTTCTTAGCCTTTGAACACAATCTCACCTGATGTTAAATAACAATGAACAACAATGGTAAGCACGATCAGTCTAGATGGACTGGCTCTCAAGTCTGGTTGCCGGAATACACTGATAGGTGCTTGATGACAGATATTCTAGGTAAGGGTGAGGTAAGGTAAGGTTTACCAAAAGTCTTACCACTATGAAAACTCTCATGAGTTCCAATAACTTAATTTTTCCATGTAATATAACGAACTCTGTGACTCGCCCCATTGATACCTGATTGATCTATCCCTCCACTGTAAGTGCGGGCGTAATTTATGGATAGTTCCACATCTACAGAACAAATTGTTCATTTAATAAAAACTGATAAACGGTAACGTGAGTCAGTCATCGATGAGTCGGAATTGGATGGTTTCGTTACGATTGGCCGACTTCGAAATGTTGTATATCTATGTGCAATCATGCCAAATCAAAGCTCAGTTTAGTTAAGAAACTTTATTCTAAAACACCGTTCCAATAATAATTAATTAACATTTGTTTTAGGACGGATCCTCATCTTCAGAAGATGTCGACGATGACACCACCCCCCGTTATCTAGAAGTGGACGAATATTATGAAACCCTACAATTCACATAAATGCGTATCATAGTGCTCACAAATTACTCAAATATAATCTGGCTTTATAAACATCGACAGAATCGAGTGCTTAGTATTTTAAAGGCTAATGAGTCGTAGTATTATAAGGTTAATGTTTATATATATCGTCAACTCTGGCAATGTTACCATTTATTTGTTATTTATTATTTTCATTTTTTTATGGAAAAAATTCAAACTAACTTTACCTTTCTATTAATTAGCGAAGTGTACCCAGTCCTATACATTAAATGATTAACAACTACTAAATATCTTAAAACTAAGCTATGTAGATCAAAATTGTGCAAATGGTAAAAATGGCACGTTTACTTAAAATGATAATCCTTTAAAAACATTAAAACACTACAGATTCAATGAACAGGTGCTACTAGTTATAAGTTACAAGCATGTCTTAAACTAAATGGTCTAAATAACAAGTTTAAAAGGGCCTATTTCACTTAGAAAATTGTAATTTTTAATACGCGGTAAAGATGCTTCATTATATTCAATAACTTCTTTTATGTATGGGAACTTCGTCGCGGATTTAACCTCATGACATAATAATATTTTGTATAATCAGATTAATCATTTTTTTTAATAATTAGTAATAATAATTGTTATACAACTATATATTATAGATCGAAAGAATAATAAATCAATAAAACTGTTAACAATAACTTATATTATATACTAGCTGTGCCCGCGACTCCGTCCACGTGGAGGCTATTGTAAAAAACCGTTACTAATAAAAGCATCTGAATGTATTAAGTCTATTTACTTATCTACTTTTCTCTCGTGCTTAAATCGCATCGTCATTAAAATTACAATAACTATTGTATGACCGAACCGATTTCAATGAAACAAAGAGTTTAGTAGTTATTACTCGATGACTTGATTTATGATTTTCTTGAAAAGGTTTTTTCATAAACGCAGTTTTTCACTTTAGCAGTGATGCGTGCTCAAACAAACAAGACGGGCAGACAGACATTTCTTAAAATGTTCTTTTTTATTTAATTTAGTGGCTTTTATTCCACAGAATACATCAGCCCCATTTTTTCCCCAATCTTTCTAGCTCTATTATGAGAGTCGCTGATAAGGTATCATTACCAGGTCATGCAGCATCTTTGCTTCACCCGAACAAGGTTCAGCCAAGATGCTGTGACAAATACCTATGTTCTGGCAACTACTTTTCATACTACTCATCAGCGACTCTTTCGATGCAGTTCTTAACACACTCCATCATCAAGTGAGGCACATCCTCAATTTTTCTGCATACATCGCTATTGGGAGATTCCCCTTTCCCCATTATGTATGCAAAACTTCTCGATGGATTAAAAATGATTGAAAGGAATTTAATTACTTTTTTTAAATTTAATTACCAAGACAATATTTTTTACAAAAATTTGAAAAGTACAGATACGTTATATTCTTCTTCCTCTTACCCTTATCCCACCTAAATAGGGTCAGTACAACACGTTTGTCATGTTGTGGTGTATGATTTGGCTTCATTTTAACGATCGGCCGCCTGCCTGACATCAACCCTTCTTGGGATTATACGTAGATACGTTATATCTACATTCTTATTATATGTATAGAAGATATACATGGTTTTTAATATAGTAACAGTCGCCGGTGACAGCGTCTGTGTTTATGATTGTTTATAAATAACTATCCGACCCGTGCCCACTTCGTTGGGCGGTAATAGGCATTATCAAGCTACAACTTTTCTCTAGACCTCAATCATATGTTTCTAATAGTTAAGGCAGCGTTCGTAAGAAACGTATTCGTTCGACCATTTTTTCTCCGACTCCCCAGATATTATCCCCTACAACCTCACAAACTTTACCTCTTTATAATATTAGTATAGATAATATAATTAGTTAATAGCTTCTGCCCGCGACTTCATACGCTTGGAATAGTTATTTTAGGCTAAGTCGCAGAGGAAGCTCTCAAAAGGAAAAAAGTCCCGTTTTTAAAACATTTTTCGTTGTTGCTCCGCTTCTATTGTCCTTAGCGTGATGACTAAGCCTATAGCCATTCTCGATGAATGAGCTATATAACACTGAAAGAATTATTTCATTACTTTCTTATTGTTAGCGAGCACTGAGTTTGGTAGGTAGAAGGTCGAGGCATGTTACTGATGATAAATCCCATCCCATTCGATATACTATTAGTATTCATATATCTAATGTACACGTTACAGTAGACGGCGTTCGTATCGTAGTTACAAATGTTTTTGAAAAAGCGTTTCTGTAATGTACACACCCACTCACAATTTTATATTTCTTTAATACACTTTTAAAAAGCGCGTGCGGAGCCGCGGGTAACAGCTAGTAATAATAATCTATATCTATACTAATAATATTATAAAGAGGTAAAGTTTGTGAATTTGTGACGTTGTAAGGGGTAATCTCAGGAACTACTGGTCCGATTTGGAAAATTCTTTCAGTGTTATATAATATAGATTATTATTACTAGCTGTTACCCGCGGCTCCGCACGCGCTTTTTAAAAGTGTATTAAAGAAATATAAAATTGTGAGTGGGTGTGTACATTACAGAAACGCTTTTTCAAAAACATTTGTAACTACGATACGAACGCCGTCTACTGTAACGTGTACATTAGATATATGAATACTAATAGTATATCGAATGGGATGGGATTTATCATCAGTAACAAGCCTCGACCTTCTACCTACCAAACTCAGTGCTCGCTAACAATAAGAAAGTAATGAAAATTATAAACTATACATTATCGAACAATATATCTTAAATCTTTTTTTTTATAGATAGATATCATATGCCCGTATTGTCGATATACTTAAGTTATTCTTATACGTTGCTATAATAACTGAGTTATGTAGAAGCAAACGCGGTAAATAAAACAATATGGCCGTCAAACTGACCAAAATGATGATATAATTCATATTACATACAAATATATGACTTTCAATTATGTATATTTATTCTTGGAGTCCAGTAAAGCACACGTCTCACGCGGTTGTAACATATTTTGATCAATTTCATACGGATGAATGCACTGGTAGCAGTTAATCACTACATAGTCTACCAATTCAAATAAAAAAAGAATCATTAAAATCGGTAAAATCATTAAAAAACAATTGACGAAAATATCGACTAACATACATTTAAAAGAAACACAACCGAACATAGTAACCTCTCTTTTTTCGAAGTCGGTTAAAAAGAAAGTCCTTTGTCAGTTTATCTGTTCGCGATGAAGTCAAAAACTATCATTTTCATCATTAGATAGAATGATGATTCATGGGGAAGGTTTAGGTATAATTTGTCAGTTTTCATTTTATTTGACTTATAAGTTTTATGCACTTTCCTCATGAGTTTCAAGTGCATTCGTGGAAAGCAGGACACCCTAAACATTTTTCGCCATTTCGTGCATCCTGCATTTATCCTATTCCTTCCATTATTGTTTACGCTGCCGTTGTTTTGGATCAATGAACCGAGGTACTGAAGTTTGGAGCAGGCTGGTTACCCTGCTGGAAAAAACTCATACCTTC
>MU161733.1:0-33477 GCA_015888305.1 Antheraea pernyi
ATGTAAAAAAACAGTGATTAATAAACTCACCTAAATGTGTTAAGTTCATTTACTTGTCTACTTTTCTCTCGTACTTAAGTCGCGCCGTTATTAAAATTACAATAACTTTTGATAGAGTGAACCGATTTTAATGAAACAAATAATAAATGTTACTCGAATGTATGCTTTATGATTTTCTTGGGGAAGTTTTATCGTGAACGCAGTACTTTAGCAGTGATGAGTATTCATACAAACAGACAGATAAGACATTTTGACTAAAAATGATTGAAAAGTACCTTATTACTTATTGCAAGACACGTGCAACAATTTTTTTCATAAAAATCAAAAAAGTACCGACACCTTACCTTTATATTCTTATTGTATGTATAGAAGATACGTGTAGAAAATGTATTGCAATACTCGCAATTTGGTTCTTGTGACATTGATTTTATAGAAACCACAACATTATCTGGATTAACAGTGGGCTGTTTTCTCTTGAAGTGGAACTTCTTATGGGACGGTGTGAATTGGATTTTATGAATTGAAAATGTATAACGTAAAAGAGATAGCTATAAACGTATAAATAAGTTTCAGGCTGTGAAAGAATGAGATAGTATAAAATATTTTAAGATTAATGTCACTTGCAAAGTGTTGCACGCTTTGCAACAAGTTTGTAACTTTGTTTTTATTAATCACACGGACCACATTAAGGTCTTTCTTATAGCGCGTCAAAACAACTACAAAAATGCTTTTTAAATTTTTATTCTATCTTTGATATTTTAGCCACAAAATATGTAAAAAACGGGAAATTATCAAATTTGAAAGATGAAACTGAAATATTAACGATAGGAATTTGACTCGAATGAAATTTTTTGTCAAAAATTTATTGTTTAATGATGAGACCTTTCCATTCATTTTAACAAAATATAACTTCTTCACTGTTTGCCGGTGACAATAATTTAAAAAGAAAATCCCATATGTATCAAATGGAAAATTTAAAGTTTGATGGAGGACCTCTTGAAATTGAAATTAAAAGCGGTCCTTTGGACATAATCTTTTATTTGGATATATTCTATGATATTTTAGGGTGAGAGCGAAAAGAAAGGTATCGTTTTTTTTTTGGCACTATCTTAATATCTGTCTTGTAATGTTATTGAGAGAGCTTTGCTCATCAGAACTCTCGTCATTCGAGTATCCTCCTCGGAGATACGAACACCGCCAAGTCGGTGTCGTGGCGGATGCTCGCGAACACCATCACGCGGCTGCACCGGGAGAAGGTGCCGGGGTTCGAACCCGTGCAGGTCCATCCCATAAACCCGAAGGCTCTGACCCTCGGAGAGCTGTACGGCGAGTACAACTTGGCCACCGGCGAATGGAAGGACGGTGTGCTGTCTTCCATTATGAGGAATATTTGCCAAGGTGGGTATTTATTTATACACGTACTCGTCTAGTGGTCGAAATTCGACCATAGAGAAATAAACAAGTTTTTATATTTTTTTAATGATAACACTAAAGCTCATCAATAGCTATAAAAGAAAAAGGAATGACAAAAATCGGATGTGAAACAGAGGAGGGAGATGTTCTCATCTGTGTCCCACTGCCGATTTATATATATAGATTTTAGAAAATTGTGTTTTTTTTTGTACATTTAGTTATTTTTCCGTATTTTAAATGGTCCAAATAAAAACCATTATAAAGATCACTGATAAGACATTAAAAGCATTTAGTGAGCCTGTTTGTTTGTCGTACTTTAAGTAGAATACAGCGTTCTCAGTTTTTATAAAATGTTCATGGGACGTATATATAGTTACAATTCTTTAAACATTAATCATGAAAATTGACAGCATCATACAAAAAAAAAATACAAAATTACATGCATTATGCATGAAAAGTATATGACATTCCGAAAAAATTAAACTGTAAAAACTGTCAATTATAAATTTAGAAAAAAATAATTATGAGTAATTACCTAAATTAAAATTAAAAAATTAAAAGTTATGATCGTTACCCATGCTTGTGTGTGACGTCACAGCTTTTGAAATATTGTTTTGACATGTTCACTTTGACATACCGAAGAAAAATAATATTGTTTAAAGTGCTGTGATGTTATTCCATACGCAAAGGATAACGCATCGGCGTTTTGGCGGGAGTAATTAATAATAATAAACACAATTTTTAAATAAAGTTACGCATTTAAAATAATAAGCAATGATGGCTTAGACCACAAGTCATGAACGTAGGTTCAAATCTTAGCAGCTGAGTCCGAGTTTCCGGTGAAGGAAAATATCGTGATAAAACCGTAGATTGCTACCACCTTCAAGTTGAAAATCTGTCACCAAGCACCAGTTGGTGTGCTCCGGCACCCGCACTTCAGAGTCAGTCTCCTCTAGGTTTGACGTACTTACCATCTTAGACCACGTCGTCATTTAATATCAGGTGAGATTGTGCTCCACGCCAAAAAACTACAAAACATCAAAAAACTACAAAGCGTCAAAAACTACAAAGCATCGAAAAACTACAAAGCATCAAAAAATTACCTAACATCAAAAACTACAAAGCATCAAAAAATTACCTAACATCAAAAACTACAAAGCATCAAAAAACTACAAAGCATCCAAAACCTAAAAAGCATCAAAAAACTACAAAGCATCAAAAACTACAAAGCATCAAAAAACTACAAAGCATCAAAAACTACAAAGCATCAAAAACTACAAAGCATCAAAAAACTACAAAGCATCAAAAAACTACAAAGCATCAAAAACTACAAAGCATCAAAAACTACAAAGCATCAAAAACTACAAAGCATCAAAAACTACAAAGCATCAAAAACTACAAAGCATCAAAAACTACAAAGCATCAAAAACTACAAAGCATCAAAAACTACAAAGCATCAAAAACTACAAAGCATCAAAAACTACAAAGCATCAAAAACTACAAAGCATCAAAAACTACAAAGCATCAAAAACTACAAAGCATCAAAAACTACAAAGCATCAAAAACTACAAAGCATCAAAAACTACAAAGCATCAAAAACTACAAAGCATCAAAAACTACAAAGCATCAAAAACTACAAAGCATCAAAAACTACAAAGCATCAAAAACTACAAAGCATCAAAAACTACAAAGCATCAAAAACTACAAAGCATCAAAAACTACAAAGCATCAAAAACTACAAAGCATCAAAAAACTACAAAGCATCAAAAACTACAAAGCATCAAAAAACTACAAAGCATCAAAAACTACAAAGCATCAAAAAACTACAAAGCATCAAAAACTACAAAGCATCAAAAAACTACAAAGCCGGATATTAATTTATATTTGTGCATTGGGTGTGTACGTGTTGGACCACTGGTGCTCTCACCACGGCTACGGCGGCGGAGAAGACTTATCAAGTAAGTGAGCGTTTTATCCCGATTATAAAGAGACATACTTTCGGCATTTATTTTCAGGGGTATCTACCTCCAGCCAATTTTAAATATACAGTCCACTTCCTAGGCTAGGTACCCCGATCAGTGTGGGTTTGGTGGTTGCCACCCCAAGTATATTAGACAGAAAACCTACAACGTTTTATGACATCGACACAGCTTACAGTATTAATAATATTGAAATATTAAATTATGTAATAAATATTTGAAAAGGAGCAAGAATTAATGAATAAGTAAGAATTAATTCATATATAAAAACTAAAATTAACATTTAGAAAAAAAAACAAGACGAAAATCTAAATCTAAAATATTTTATACAGTTTAGGCCCTGAGAATGCGTTTGTGAACGTCTAAGCTACCACCGGTTCGGACAAACAACCCACTCGTCGAGCAGATCCGGCGAGGAACTCTATATGGTTTATAATTTCGTGATATATATTTTTACACATCGTTTGTGGTGGATGCACAGAGATTGTCGTCATTTCCAGACGTCACCATCATTCACATATTGATCTACCCTATACTAGCTTTTTAATATTAAAACCCGGTTGACATTGTGCTTGTACTTACTATACGGTTAATCGGTAATGTGTTTTGAGACTTTGTTATAAAACCTAACACTATTACCTAAAAAACCCGTTACTGGTCTTAGTGAGTCTGAAACATGGAATAACCAAATTTTTATTGGTTCTAGTATTTAAATTATGTTGGTATTTTATTGAATCCAACTTATCTAAGTTATGACGGCCAATTGAAGTATAATTTACTGAATGTTGTTTCAATAGTCATGGATATATAATTCGTTTGAAGGTGTCTCTTCTTATCGAGACGTTGGATTTTCGATGGGCTTTAGTTAGTCCAATTTTAACAACCTTGTATGAAAACGTGTAGAGGATTATGAATGTTGTTTTGCAGCCTGGGATTCCACACGATCCTGGTGCCGACGGTGGCGTTTGTGCGCGTGCAGCTGGTGGCCCAGGAGATGCTGCGGGCGGGGCACGGCGTGCTGGTGGGCGGCCCCACCGGCACCGGCAAGACCTTCCTCCTGCAGGGAACGCTCGCCACCCTCGATCCCTCCAAGTAAGCCGAATCCAATTACTCTGTTCTTACGTTTAAAAGTGGTTTTTCGATGTAAAACATCTAATGCAATCACGTAACATTGGGCATTATAAACGTGATTAACTCTCTCCCAAGGAAAATAAACCTGATTTCTACTTAAATATGGCTTAGTAAAATTTGGTCGGTTTAAAGAAAACTACAGTCGGTATTTAATTTCCCGATCTAGATATAGTACACAGGTGATCAATATGTCTGCACAAACAACTGCAGCCAACGTCCAGGATATTATTGAAGCCAGACTCGAGAAGAGAACGAAGGGGAATTATGTTCCAGCTGGAGGCGAGTTTTTATACACTTCATCAGAGAGTATATATTTTAACGTTCCAAGACTTGCTTGTACCAAAGTTATAACAACGAATATGAATTATATTTGCGTGTTATCTAACAGTTAAATAACTGAAAATAGTTTGTAACAAAAATATTCTGAAATTACGCAAAAGCGTAGCTCATTTTTGTTATGTAGCTAATATTGATATATGACCATAGTGTGTAGATCTCCTCTAAAGGAATATTAAAGATTATATGAATATATTACAAACGATTCATTTTTTATTGCAATCTATTTAATATCTGTTTCGATATTTTATCACCTTTTACCTGCAGGCTTTACTCGCGTTTATATACCCTTATATCCGTCATTATACCTACCTATCTCTCGGAAACATTACTTTTTTTAAATGCAATGTTGTCCTTTGCTGTATCTATGATAATGTGTGTTTTTTCTAACTCACTATACGCTTTTGGTCTAATGGGCAATCACAGCTTTACTGGACTAATCCAACATGTATACAAAGTTTCGTAATGATTGATTAATTAGTTTACGCGTCAAAGTGTAATAAATGTAACTACCATATTTGCATTAACGATTTTAGGATTACGATAGAACGGCTATTTAGAATAGACTAGTAGAACATTTGGATTTGACTTGTATAAATTATGACTGCCGAAGTTTTTTTTTAATTTCTTTTTTTATTATAGTGCACCAAAATGACTGCACTGTGAGTAATGGTAAGCACAGTATAATCCAAAAACAATGGCGACCAGCGAGTGACATAGTATCCATCGCCGGTCGCCGCTGTCATGCCGTCCTGCGAACAGCTGGATATGCACAGGCTGATCCCGAAACGCGACCCGCAGAAGCGAATCACTATGACGGGCTTTTTCGCCATATACATGGTGGTTGCGACTCAGTCAGGCTGTAAAACCCTACCACCATAAATGTATAACTTATTGACAATATGGCATACTATATCATTATAATAACATCTTTAAGACATTGTTTCATTAGTTCCTCATACAGTGTAAGTGAGCCCTGAGGTAGTTATATGGTGGTTTAAGGTTCCAAATATGTTGCTGATGATAAACCTCATTGGACACACTGTTAGTTTTTATATATCTAATATATACGTTACATGTTACTGTAAGTGGCGTGCGTGTTATACTTACAATTGTTTTTAAAGAGCATTTCTATAATTGTACATGATCTCATAATTTTATATTTCTTTCATACAATTTAAAAAGACGCGTGCAGAGCTGCGGGTACAGCTAGTTAATTATATAAAGATAAAATTGCATCACAACAACTGCTAAAAATGGCAAGAACTGTGTTAAGTTTTTATCATGAAGTATCGTAATATAATTACGTGCATCTAAGTTCTTACTCAATTTTGAAATTTGAAAATAACATTTTAGCATTTGTAGTTTAATTTTGATGTTGTGCTATCGTTGGTTGAAATCCTTCCATCATTCGTGAATAATCTTCTTAATATATGAACATCCAGTATTATGATATTTGTCCACGATTAACTCCGTAGCTACTCAAAAATCATCATTTTCTTTGAAATTGGAATTTATTTACAATTTAGTGTAACTTGAGAGATAGGATTATTTATATTTCGATTAAAGGTCTCAATATTTTATAATAACAAATTAAATGATTGTCGATGTTGATTAATGTTATTAATTGTAAATTTCATCAGTCTCAAATAGATGGCGCTTCAAATTATTTTGTGGACGGAAAACTGTAGGACCGACTGTTATAGATATCTCATAGATGGCGCCGCGTTTTAATTTTTAATTTCTTTTTCAACTTCAGTTTATTTTATGGTACACCACGATCGGATAACATATAGTTTATAATTTTAAATCAACATGCAACAACTGAGCCACAACAACGCGTGATCTTGTTAGCTAGTTAATTTATATATATCATAACTTTAATACATCTGTCTTCCTTTAAATGTTAGCATGATATGGTCAGTATGTGCAACTTTGGAAGAGGAATCTCGACGCAAACTCGACAATTGGATCAGAGAGCACGAGGGCATATTCCCTCTCAAGGACACTGTGTACGATTACTACGTGGACGAGAGGCTGAGGCAGTTCAAACCCTGGGAGGACAAGCTGGCTGACAATTGGCGATTTAACCCCAGGTCAGCTTGGTGAAAGACTTGGTTCATCTGAGTAGTGATTTCAGATTTTTTTTGGATTAGAAACAAAAAAAATTGTTGAGGTCTCTGGTCTTTAAAAATCCGACAATTAGTTAACTATTCGCAGTTTATTGGTAATTTATTGTCGCATTCCTAATCAAGTCAAAAGATTTTCTCGATGGGCTTTAGTTAGTCCAATTTTAACAACCTTGTATGAAAACGTGTAGAGGATTATGAATGTTGTTTTGCAGCCTGGGATTCCACACGATCCTGGTGCCGACGGTGGAGTTTGTGCGCGTGCAGCTGGTGGCCCAGGAGATGCTGCGGGCGGGGCACGGCGTGCTGGTGGGCGGCCCCACCGGCACCGGCAAGACCTTCCTCCTGCAGGGAACGCTCGCCACCCTCGATCCCTCCAAGTAAGCCGAATCCAATTAGTCTGTTCTTACGTTTAAAAGTGGTTTTTCGATGTAAAACATCCAATGCAATCACGTATACATTGGGCATTATAAACGTGATTAACTCTCTCCCAAGGAAAATAAACCTGATTTCTACTTAAACATGGGTTAGTAAAATTTGGTGTGTTTAAAGAAAACTACAGTCGGTATTTAATTTCCCGATCTAGATATAGTACGCAGGTGATCAATATGTCTGCACAAACAACTGCAGCCAACGTCCAGGATATTATTGAAGCCAGACTCGAGAAGAGAACGAAGGGGAATTATGTTCCAGCTGGAGGTGAGTTTTTATACACTTCATCAGAGAGTATATATTTTAACGTTCCAAGACTTGCTTGTACCAAAGTTATAACAACGAATATGAATTACATTTGCGTGTTATCTAACAGTTACATAACTGAAAATAGTTTGTAACAAAAATGTTCTGAATCTGACTTGCTTGTACCAAAGTTATAACAACGAATATGAATTACATTTGCGTGTTATCTAACAGTTACATAACTGAAAATAGTTTGTAACAAAAATGTTCTGAATCTGAAATCTGAAATGTTCTCATTTTTGTTATGTAGCTAATATTGATATATGACCATAGTGTGTAGATCTCCTCTAAAGGAATATTAAAGATTATATGAATATATTACAAACGATTCATTTTTTATTGCAATCTATTTAATATCTGTTTCGATATTTTATCACCTTTTACCTGCAGGCTTTACTCGCGTTTATATACCCTTATATCCGTCATTATACCTACCTATCTCTCGGAAACATTACTTTTTTTAAATGCAATGTTGTCCTTTGCTGTATCTATGATAATGTGTGTTTTTTCTAACTCACTATACGCTTTTGGTCTAATGGGCAATCACAGCTTTACTGGACTAATCCAACATGTATACAAAGTTTCGTAATGATTGATTAATTAGTTTACGCGTCAAAGTGTAATAAATGTAACTACCATATTTGCATTAACGATTTTAGGATTACGATAGAACGGCTATTTAGAATAGACTAGTAGAACATTTGGATTTGACTTGTATAAATTATGACTGCCGAAGTTTTTTTTTAATTTCTTTTTTTATTATAGTGCACCAAAATGACTGCACTGTGAGTAATGGTAAGCACAGTATAATCCAAAAACAATGGCGACCAGCGAGTGATACAGTATACATCGCCGGTCGCCGCTGTCATGCCGCCCTGCGAACAGCTGGATATGCACAGGCTGATCCCGAATCGCGACCCGCAGAAGCGAATCACTATGACGGGCTTTTTCGCCATATACATGGTGGTTGCGACTCAGTCAGGCTGTAAAACCCTACCACCCCCGTTAGTATTAGTGCTATTAGTGCGGCAAAGTAGCATTACACGTGGTTCTGTATTATAATATATGGTACAGACTTAGAAGTCTAAAGGGTGTAGTTGTTAACATGTCAGTTATGCAAATTAATAATAATCGGCTTCGGGCCCGATGCTATTTGCTATGCGATGCGATGCTAACCGGTTATATCTATTGTAATCTATGCGCAGTCAACTCCTATGTTGGTCACTTTATAATATGAGAATGATATGGTAGATAGTAAAAGTGAACGATAATGACGTCTGGAAATAACGGTCCTCTCTGTGCATTCACCAAAAACGAATGTAACTATCTATGTTTGTAAAAATATGGACCATGAAAAGATAAACCAGATGGGTTCTTCTCGATGAATGTGTTGTTTTCAGAACCGGTGGTAGTTTTGACGTTCAGAAGCGTCTTCTCAGAGCCTAAATTAAATAAAGTATTTTTAATGTTGAGAAGGCTATAATGCAAACATTGACCGAGAAAAATAAATGACCAGGTAAGAAAATGATAGCGTTCATGGACGACATCAACATGCCGGTCAGAGATGAGTACGGGTCGCAACCGCCGCTGGAGTTGGTGCGGCTTTGGTACGATTACGGGTACTGGTTTGACCGGCAGAAGCAGTGGAGAAAGAATGTCAAGGTTATATACTATCTTTAGAAGTTAAGTCTATATTATAAAATTGTTGTACTTTTTTTTACTAAACCATAAAATTTACTATTTACGATGTCGTAAAATTAAAAATATTAAAAACATGATTCGCCATTCTGAGATCAGGGTCTTAAAAAATCAACCAAGGGGTTACTAGAGTAACTCTATACTTTACTAGCGTAACTTGATACCTTACCAGAGTAACTCGATACAATACCAGAGTAACTCGATACAATACCAGAGTAACTCGATACCTTGTCAGAGTATTCTGAGATCAGGGTCTTAAAAAATCAACCAAGGGGTTACTAGAGTAACTCTATACTTTACTAGCGTAACTTGATACCTTACCAGAGTAACTCGATACAATACCAGAGTAACTCGATACAATACCAGAGTAACTCGATACCTTGTCAGAGTAACTCGATACCTTACCAGAGTACCTCGATACCTTACTAGAGTAACTCGATATTTTACAAGAGTAACTCGATACCTTACTAGAGTAACTCGACACTTTAATAAAGTAACTCGATTAGAATGATATAGGGCATGGTTCTGGCGGGGGCTGCGGGTCCCCCCGGAGGAGCGCGTTCCCCGCTGCCTGCGCGGTTACTGTCCTGCTTCCACTCGTTCTACCTAACGGCTCCGACCCAACAGCAGCTCATTAAGATCTTTGGGACTATGCTCTCGCAACACCTGCAGGATTTCGACGAGGAGACCAAAACTGTCGGTCGGTGAATTTGAAGCTTTATATTATAATACTTTGTAATTTCATTCATTGATACTTCAATTATAATCCAATGATAGATAGTAACCGACCTTCTAGATTACTATTATAGACTACCATTATCGAATAGGTAACAATATTACAAGTGCCTTGTGATCATTTAGATGTTCTGACAAGATGGTGGTTCCCTTGTTAGAACTTTCCATGGAGTTTCCGTGACATCTGAGAATTTGTGCTCCGTGCTATTAGTTTCCATACACTTCACCTGTCCAAAATAATCGAACTATATTTCGTAAAATACCACAACACATGGAGTCAAACAATACAAGATTATGGATAAAATATAAAATCCACTATATAACACACTAAGATCCCGTAAAAATCTCCGAATACATAATTTTGGTATCCAAAAGTTGATAATCATAATTAGAAATAAAGAGTAACATAAATTAGTACTTTAATTCTAATTATCTTACGACGACGAAAGAAGACCACCTTATTTTATTTTTATTATGTCATAGATGGCAAGCGAACAGATGGGTCACTTGATGTTAAGTGATCACCACCGTCCATGGACACTAACAACACCAGAGGAGTCGCAAGTGCGTTGCCTTCCTTTGGGGGGAAGGGTTAGGGGAGGGAAAGGGAGAGGACAGAGAGGAGAGGAGAGGAGGTGTGCCTCCGGCGCTCTCACTGATCGAACGAAACGCAACAATGCAAGCACTGTTACTTCACGTCGGTTTTCTGTGTGTCGGGTGGTACTATCCCGAGCGAGCCGACCCATTCATGCTGAAACCAGTAATAGTTTCAGCGTGGCTCTACCACCATAGAATTATTATTATAATTATTATACCATTATACGTGATTAATTAAAAAAAACTTCAAGAACAAGGAGGATTAGAACCGATTAATATTCCACAGCCTTAGTACCAGTAGCCGTGTGATAGGACATAGTAATTATGTCCAAAGGGATCGGGAGCATCATACATCAAGCGTAACACAGTAATACCTTTGTAGTTAGTTGAATTACGTCAGGAGCCACTATATACCCAGCAGTCAAAACGATCAAAAGTCTTTATAACAGTTACGATTGGTGATGGGTGCCTATCTCTTGGTAATTTCTTAGATTGCACTGTAATTACTATCAGCCATAGTGTAGTTATTTTGTAGTGCTGTTATAAAAAAAAACACCAATTAAATTATTTCTGCTTTAACACGCGTTGGTTGTTGGTTCTTCAACTCAACCCTCTGGTGTAACAATAGTTGCGTGCTTATAAAAATAGATATATACTGTATCCTAAAAGAAGTCGAATAACCAATGTCTGGTGCTTGTAGGTAAGGGTGTACTGGCGGCCACAATAGACATGTTCAACAATATCGTTGCCAAGCTGTTGCCGACTCCGAGCAAAATGCACTACCTGTTCAACTTGAGAGACATATCGAAGATATTCCAGGTCATTATTAATTTACATTATTTTATAGACAACAATGGACAATTCTAGAAATCATTTATAAGAGGATCAATACATATCGAAGATATTCCAGGTCATTATTAATTTACATTATTTTATAGACAACAATGGACAATTCTAGAAATCATTTATAAGAGGATCAATAAAAGCTATCATTCGTCCAGTAGTCGAAATTCGAACATAGCCTGTAATTTTCTAAATTTCTATGTTATTGGGGTTTTTTCGATAAAGTGTACAAGAATTATAAATTAATAAATGTAACAAGCTTGTTGAATAGCACAGACTTATAAATAAGACTTGGAGTCATTAGTAGATAAGAAGCCAACTATTTCGAAAACTCGGCTACATAATTTTATCAATAGATGATGATGGGAGTACGACAGATGTTATTTATTATGTTTTATATTATTTAATATTACTTTTTTTTCTCACAAGTCATGTCTCCTTTTATCACTTCCTCATATGAAGATGGTTCATCAGCTGGCTCATCAAATTCCAAGCCATCAATGCACAACTCTGCTCCTTCCCTCTCACCGATTTAGTAGTCCGGTGAAGCTGTTAACACCTTGCTTGGTCAATAGCATAGTCAGTTCGAAAAAAAAACCGCAGATGTTCGTGGATGATGTGATTCATTTATTTGTTTATAGGGTCTCCTTCGAAGCAACAAAGATTATACGAACACGAGGTCGCGTTTCCTACGGCTTTGGATTCACGAGTGTTTCCGTGTGTTTAGCGATCGACTCACTGAAGAGAAGTTAGTTATGTTGTCTTTTGAATTTATAGGAATAACATCAATAGATATCTATGAATAAAGAATTACGCTTATGTACTATTTTACAGTTATGCTGCTATTGAGTTGCGACAACATCTACTGACCATTGTTTAATAATCACGGACAACGTATATTGAACCGTATAATAATAAAAAAATAAAAATGAAAAACCGTTTTCAAAAATAAAATATAACTATGTTAACGGTACCTTAATACGCCCTTTGTGTTCCCGTAAATTCACAGTTAAAATTGGGTATTTCAGTAATTTAGGAGCTAATAAACACCTCAATCTTAGTATTTTTTTTGTTATAGTGTATATATTTGTAACTGTATTTTCTTCACTATTGTATTGTCCATGTATTTGCTACATGAATATATTTTCTTTCTTTTCTTTGATGTTACGTGACAATGTGACCCCTTATCTTCTACGACCAGGACTACTTCTAAATTGTTTCTAGCAGATAACACGTGTAGTCGTGTGATGATATCTTTCCAACCTGAGATTAGTAGCTAACTAGGTAGATATTTCAAATAGGTCACGGAGTTACGCTCAAAGTGCGATATTTTCCTTCACTGAGCATTAAAGCTCATGTAAAAAAATGGCATGGCATAAAGGCATTCGAATGTAGATCTTCATTGCTGCAGAGTTGAGTTTTACAATTCTGATTTACGTAGTGTAGTAGTCCAGTGAAGCTGTTAAGACCGTGGTAGGTCAATAGCGTAGTCAGTTCGAAAAAAAAATCTGAATAGCGATTTCGTATCGCAGAGATCGTGATTGGTTCATGAACCAAATGGGTGACATCCTCGGTAAGCACTTCGAGCTGACGTTCCACGCGCTCTGCCCCTCCAAGAGCCCCCCGATATTTGGACATTTCCTCAATCCGTATGAGGTTTACGATGACATCAATGATCCGGTTGCTCTGAGAAAGTAAGAAATTTATTTTGATTATATATGTTGCTAGTGCTAGTATTTCGCATCATTCGATATCACTATTTAATAAACTGATTAGGAATTATATAAAAATTCTATGTACCGATATCATTTTGCGTGATATGTCGTATGTTTAATTTATTGAAATATTTGGCTAACTGAGCCTACAAATAAAGGTCTACATATATTTTATTTTCAACTCTAAGCGTAGTTGTATTCATATTTGAAAATTGTTGATGCAGGTTTAAAGTAGACACTCCTACCTTCTAAATTGGGTAACCGATTAATTTGACTAGGAGATCTCAAAATGTATGCTCTCTGTTACCATGAGCAATACATTTTACGGGTGCACAATAAAAAAATTATATTATGCAAAATCCGACAGATATTATATAGGGGATAAGTAACGTAAATGTATATTATAAAGTAATCATAATTACATGACAGAGTGAGATGCCGTTAAATACTTTAACCTCCCACTTATAATTTCCTACTATAAAAAGTTTTTTATACTACTTATCTCAGGTACATTAGTAATCAGTTGGAGGAGTACAACAGTTGCCCGGGAGTCGTTAAGATGGAACTGGTCCTTTTCAAGGACGCTATCGAGCATATCTGCCGTATCGTTAGAGTGATCTCGCAGCAACGAGGGAACATGCTCTGTGTTGGGATTGGTAATCGAAAAGCCTTTGTGTCTTTTTTCAAACAACTATTAAGCTATCCGATTTCAAATAATAGTAATTAGGGAGTAAGTGTCCCTAAGGGTTATCCGTGTACCTAGTAAGCGTTCTGCCTAAGGCAGTTAGAAAGCTTGCAGCGACCGTTTTTGTTCGTTGCTGTATTAAACAGCTTTTAAATTTTTGAAAAACTTATATTATTAATTTAAACCTTTCTAGAAATTTGAAGTCTCGGGCATAATAATCAATCAGTTGTAATGGTCAAATAAAGGTCTTCATCGACTACAAATTTTTGGTTTGAAGCGATAACTCAGTTGTTACGTGATGGATTATTGTTTGGACCTACGTAATTTTTAATACTACAAAGAGCTCGAGCTATCTGTAAAGGAAAACAGCTCGTTGAAATCACAACATGGTGGTAGGATATTTTCTCATGTCTGCTAAGGTAAGCTACCACCGCCTTAGCGTTGGAAATCTGATGCCAAGCGCCTATTAGATTAGCATCTAGAAAATCCATTTTGGTGGCTGCACTTGAGAACCAGTTTTTCTAGAGACCTAGAGTTTGAAATGTTGCCATCTTAAACCACGTAGTTATTCGACGTTAAGTGAAATTTCTATCATCTCGGACTTACTTCTTGCATGGTGTTCTCTATCCATCTAATTAAAATGATTCTTATATCATAATATTGAACAGGGGGCTCCGGTCGGCAGAGCTTGACGCGCGTGGCTTCTTACATCTGCGAGTGCAACATTTTCCAAGTCGTTGTCACAAAGACCTACAGCATCAAGGACTTCAGAGAAGATTTGAAGGTATTCTGTTTTCATTGTCATAGTTTATTTATTCTTTTTCTATTTAATCGGTATGTTTCCTCTATCTTGTCTTAAATATATAAAAATCCAGTGTCATGATGTATGTTTGTCCACGATCACCTCTGAAACTACTCAACCGACCTTCATAAAATTTAGCATTTATTCCATTTGGTTCAACTTGAGAGATAGGATATTTTATATTTCTATTATTAGTTCCAATATTTATAAATTATTAATTAAATCATGGTCAATGTTGATTATTGTTATTAATTGTAAGTTTTATCAGTCTCGAACAGATGACGCTTCAAATTAGTTTGTCGACAGAAACCTGTAGGACCGATTGTTATAGATATCTCCCACCCCTTAAACCCACAAATACATAAGTTTGCGCGTTTGCCGCAAAAAAGACTTAAATTTGACGTAATGCTTAGCTTTCGGGGAGTCCCTTTAGTCGTCAAACCCAGTATCGGTATCCTCGGCGTTGACATATCGAGTGTCGTCCAGTTTGGCGGTCATTTGGAAAGCAAAGCAATGCTGGCCTCCAAAAAACTAGGTGTCCTTAATAGGACAAGACAGTATTTCACACCAGAACATCGTTTACTACTTTATAAAGCGCAAGTCCGCACACATGGAATACTGTACTCACTTGTGGGCTGGAGCGCCCCAATATCAGCTGCTTCCGTTTGACCGCATCCAACGTAGAGCGGCTCGAATCGTCGGCGACGACGTAATATCTGATCGGCTTAACACATTGGCATTGCGTCTCTCTGCGTCCTTTATCGCATTTACCACGGATAATGTTCAGAGAAGTTGTTTGGATTTGTGCCTGCCACTACATTCCACTTTTGTACAACCCGCCTGAAACTGAAATTTCATCCGCACCACCTGGATGGGTGAGTTTCTCAAGGTCATTTCTACCTCGTACCTCGACTCTGCAGAATCGACTCCCAGTGGCGGTGTATACCAAACAATTACGACTTACAAGCCTTCAAGAAACGAGCATACACTTCTTTAAAAGGCCGGCAACGTACTTGCGACTCCCCTGATGTCGCTAGTGTCTATGGACGGCAGTTATCACTTACCATCAGGTGACCCGTCTGTTCGTTTTGCCCACAATAATATTTAAAAAAAAAACTCGTAAAGTGCACGACGCTTGCGCGACGCTCTCATTTTGAATTTTTTTTTCAACTTCAGTTTATTTTATGGTGCACTTGTTTTCATTAATTCAATGTGTAATAACTGAATCACAGCAACGTGTGGCCGGGTCATTTGTAGGCTATAATTATATTATTATTATATATTTTATATCTATCTATAATTTCGATTCCTACAAAATGATACTCGTAATATCATTATGAATCATAATCATTATTGATTAGAGTTAGATATACATTTAACCTGTCAAATTAACATAAAATTATTTACTACGATGGTGCCTCTAAGAAAGCTGATTTATTTTTATATAGCCATTTTCATTTTTATTGGGACCAACAGACGTTGTACACGAGTTGTGGCGTCGACACCAAAAAGACGACTTTCATATTCTGCGACACGCAGATCGTTGAGGAGACATTTACCGAAATTATAAACAATTTGCTCAGCAGCGGAGAGATCACCAATCTATATAAACCTGACGAGTTTGAAGATGTAAGTTCTATTATGTTGTAAATAGATTCATATATACGGCGGTGGTTTACTAAAGTTTTATTAATTAATTCTATGTCGCATAAATCTGTGGTAAAATTACTCTTTTATAATATGTTTTATTTTATTTTTAGGATATTATTAATGGAAAATTCATGAACTGGTCATGGTATAGTTTGAATATATACTAGAAATGACACTTTTTAATTGTTACACGCTTTATGACATACGAACCTTAATTGTAGATTTAAACAAAGTCGAGGCAGCCATAAGGACTGCCGACAGAAGAGAAAACTTAAAATAATGAAATTACTGTGTCCTCTTTTGAATTTTTAAATCAATTATACTTAGAATTAAACAAATTTCATAACTTGTAAGTTGATATTATTAACATTAATCTAGTTTTCGCATCTACTGACAAATAAAACAAATACGTTTTTATACAGTTCTTGAAGTAATCAAATATATGACAGGCTGAACAAGCTCACTACAAAATATTAGGTCTTTACATATGAAATTGCCGTTTTGTATGAAAAAATTTAAACGAATTTTTTTCATGTATTTTTTATTTGTATTAATCGAAGTAATCACCCATACAATCAATGCATCTTTGCCAACGCAGTGGCAGTTTATTGATGTCCTTCTTAAAGAAATCAGCTGGGCGGGAGGCAACAAATTCTTCAAAGGCATTTTGTACTGCCTCTCGGGTATTGAATTTTTTTCCCGCCAAGGAGTTATCCAAATTCTGGAAAAAGTAGTAGTCTGTAGGCGCAAGGTCTGGTGAGTAGGGCGGATGACGGAGAACTTCCAACCCCAGTTCTTGCAACTTGGAGACCGTCTGCTGTGCAGTATGAGGTCGCGCGTTGTCGTGCAGGAGCAGCGGAGACGAGCGATTGACCAATGCTGGTTGGAGATGTGCCAGCTTCTCCATCATTGTGTTCAGTTCTTCACAGTACACATCTGCAGTAATGCTCACCCCGTTTGGTAAGAAGCTGTGATGAATCACACCGGCGCTAGACCACCAAACAGTGACCATCACTTTTCTAGGGGTAAGTTTTCGTTTAGGGCATTGTTTAGGTGCTGAACCAGGATCCAACCAACTTGCTGAGCGCTTGCGGTTATCAAACAGAATCCATTTTTCATCGCAGGTAACAATGCGGTTCAAAATTCCTTCATTTGTGTGTCTGTTGAGCAGTGCAAGGCACGTCTCGACGCGTACTTCGCGCTGGCGATCATTGAGTTCGTGGGGCACCCATTTGTCAAGCTTTTTTACCTTGCCAATTTGACGCAAATGGACCAATATTGTTTTGACGCTAACGTCGAAAGCTGCTGCTAATTCAGCCGTAGATTGTGTATCATCAGCTTCCACAATCGCCTTTAATTCGTCATTGTCGACCAAAGTCTTCGGACGACCGCGAGGTTCATTTTTCAGGTCGAAATTCCCAGAACGGAAGCGAGCAAACCAATAACAGGTGGTGCGTTGGTTTGTAGTGTTAGCTCCGTAAACGTCGTTGATGTTGCGTGCCGCTTGTGCCGCGTTGCTGCCACGACGGTACTCATATTCCATAATTACTCGAATTTTTAACGTATCCATGATGACAAAAAAGATTGAAATGCGATGAAAATGTAACACTAATCAATAAACAAATGACTACTTTTGGAAAAAGAATTCCATGTTTTTAAAATAAAATTAATTTGAAATTAGAATTCTTAGCCAAACAAAAATTATTTTGATTTGAAATGGCTAGTACTGCAGAACGGCAATTTCATAGGTAAAGAACTATTATATCTAGATCTAAATAATTTTTAATGCAATCCTAATATTATAAATGTGAATTTGACTTTGTTTTTCGTTTTGCTTTAGCTTTCAAGTTCTTGTTTGTTTGTTTTTATCCATTCTTCTTAACAAAAGTTTGGTAATGTTTTGGATGTCGAATCGTATTTCAAGAGACGACATCCAAGCGTTTACAATTCGTACACAGGCTTATTTAAAACACAATATGTAGATCAAACAAGCTCTCGAGAAGCCGATGAAGACCGCAAACATAATGCAGACCGCGGAGACGGTATACTTGTTCCTGGTGGATCGCGTCAGAGCCAATATGCGTATAGTTCTCGGGTTCAGCCCCATCGGAGAAGAGTTTAGGTGAGTTTTATGTACTTTGTTTTTACTAAAGTGGTTTGAATGGGGAAAAATGTTTCTTTTAGGAAAGAATCTATTCAAAGACTGCTGCATACTGAGACGCAAGACGCTGCATATTACCATTGGATAAGATAATAGTACCTTTATTTCATGCCATGAGGAGATATGAGAGAGAGAGAGAGGAGAGAACCATATTACTAGAAAACTTGTTTCTTTTTCTTCTGTTTTTTCGGAGTAATGTGCATAATTAGGTACAAATTAGGAACAAAGAGAGAAAGAATAATAAAGAATATCACGTCAACCTATTTTGTTTTGTAAATTTGTTATAGACTAAAACTATGCAAATCATACATGTATAGTTTTTTTAGTTTAACGATAAAAAATATCATTTGTGACAGACTATTCCTATTTGTAGTGGTTTTTCAGTTACTTAAGGACGCGCTTTCAATTTTTCGCGGTTCAATTTTGGCATCGAATGCTACTATAAGCACGCATAGCTCACTACAAACTGATAAGCCGCGAAATTATAGTTCACTTGAAACGACTTTGATACTTTTATAAAATATATTACAATATTTTCTTATTATTGGCGTTCTACTTTTTGTTATATATGATGCTATAGTACCAAAATAAATTATAGGATCTCAAGGTCATACTATGTACATCAAGAACAGTATAACTAAACCTAAATATGTATACGTAATAGACTACTTAGAAACATCGAGTTTGCACTCAAAGACTTAGTGTCATAGTGTCAGCTAAATGTTTCATATGTTAAAGACCAGGGAAGAGCTATTTCGTGATAAAATAATTTTAATATTGATAATAGTTAGAAACAGTTTGCGCTCAGAGGTTGAGTCTTGTCGTATCAGATGTATCGTTTTTCGTAGAGCAAGTGTCTGTGATCGAATATCATTTACATAGTATAAAATAAAGTCCCCGACCGCGTCTGTCTGTCTATCTGTTCGCGATAAACTCAAAAACTACTGAACGGATTTTCATGCGGTTTTCACCAGTGGATAAAATGATTCATGAGGAAGATTTTGTTATATAATTGTTATATAATTTGTCAAAGATTTTTTTATAGTCAGGACGGTACAACGTCTGTCGGGCCCGCTAGTTAATAATAAATCGGATAATGAACGTTTATAAATGTAATTAGAGAGTATAAGTGAAAGGTTCGAACCGAAGTGTTAGTGAAAGAAGAGGAGGGCTCCTACGACCGTGATAACAGCCGAATGGTGAGTCTTACTTTTTCCCCATATCTTTCCGACCGTTGTACATTCTTAGAGATCATCAGGAAAGTATCCTACCGAATTATTAAACCTTTTTCATCGATATTACAACCAGCGTTCTGTTTCTACCCATCAAGGAGTTCCATAACAGTTTTTGAAGTGGGTCGTCATCAGATAATTTTGTTCAGTCCTGTGGTAAGCTCTTGTCACTAATAACAAAAGCACTACAAAGACGACATATGTATTTACCTACCTGTCAAGAAGTTCCATAACATTACCTGAAATCCATCTACAGTCAAAACGAAATAAAAACCAAATTTAGAATTTTTGTTTCAACCTAATTACAGTGTCTAATATTCTATTACTAGAAATATAAACCACTATAAAAAATTAGTTAGTTCTTCGAAATGATCAAAACATATTGTGAAGTGTATACGTATTTTTACAGCGATGTTTTTTTTTCTAATCGAGTGCAAAGCGACGAACACATCCACAGACGTTGTAGGCCTGAACACGGTCTGGCACGACGTGAATTCGTCTTCCATACTTTTGTTTAAATCGAATCTAAATAAAAAAATAAATCGGACCTTATTTCATAGGAGTTAAGGTGTACGTAATGACATAAAACCGTGAAATTTTGTTTACAACTATTTTTTTTTTCTCAGATGTAGTATAAATAACTTGGATATTATGACATGTTATTTAAACTTGATTATATGTAACATAAGCCGTTTTTTTATTATTGTAAAAAATGTAAATTTACTGAGATTCTCTTACCGAAAAGCTGGCTGTTTCGCGAGAGAGGACTACGGTGAATTGTTTTTTTTAATGGAAACCTATTTATTTAAAAAATAATCATCTGTACATTATTGTTAAAGGTTCAATGTATCTTTAGTTAGTCATTATGTTTACCAAATTTCAATATTTTTGTTGTAATTATTACTGATAACCAGTAAAAATGGACCTTTTTGAGAGCGCGTCCTTAAAGGTTACGACTATAGCTGTTCAGACCAGCAAACAATCGGTGAGTCTCAAGTGAGAAAATTTATTATTTCGGTAAGGCTAATAGTGTCTTGAAACTAGTAGAAAGTGAAATTGAGTGTCTCAATTTTAACTTAAAGAATTCCTAATACTTTGACTGAAATTACTTTGAAAGCCAGTTTTGACAATATGTAGGAATCGAATCCGTCAATACCCGGCCCTGATCAATGCGACGACCACGAATTGGTTCTTGGAGTGGCCGCGAGAGGCGCTGCTGGAGGTGGCTTACAAGTTCCTCGAGGGAGTGGAACTGCTCGCTTCTATCACAGGAACGAGGGTTTGTATTATTAGTTCTGCTATTGTTCTAAATAATTTAACTATCTCACAACTAAATATGTCGGGTATATATACAAGTTGGCGACACACACGAAACTAACCATAATTATTGCATGGTGTTAAAGTTTTTCTAAATCCAAATCAAGTAGAAAATCTGTTGCCAAACATCTGTTGGTGTGTTATTGTTTCTTAATTACATTTTATTTTAATTACCTACCTATTAAATCAAAATCTGTGAATATTTGTATATCGGCAATTTTTTATCGAGATCGACTCTAAAAGCACTCGCAATAGACCTGTTTGAGCACCCCTGCGTTATGGTATAGTTTTATCGACGTTTGTGCAACTTGTTGTGAAGGTACGAAGGAAGGAATCTCTGATTGAGAGCCGCGAGGACACGCTCCGTGCCTCGGTGGCTTCGACGATGTCCCTGATACATTCCTCCGTCGGTAAATACTCTGTCAAGATGTGGCTTGAGATGAGGCGGACCAATTACGTTACGCCGACAAACTATCTCGAGCTCGTCTCTGGGTATAAGGAGTGAGTACGATACGTGATCATTATTGGTTTGTAGATTTACAAATATTGCCGATAAATTCCAATTATTTCTACTGATGAAAATGTGCCAGTTAGCCGGTACCAATATTGGTGCTAAACAAAAATATCCTTGTAATAACCGCATATGTCGAAAGAGAGAAAATACTTTTATGAATGCTTTCTATTCTTATAGTACTTTATATAAACAAAACTCTTTTGTTAAATACAGCTATCCTAGGTATTATCTATACGCAATGTATTCTCTAAATATAAACCCATCATAGTGATTCTTTAAGTTTATATTGTTACGGGATCGCTTCGTGTATATCCAGTCGCTGAAACAACAGGCCGGCATGATAGTAATGACTGCCGAGGTATGGTTAATCTACCAAAATTGCTGTATTTTTTTAATATTTAACGTCCAGGTAGATGCTATCAATATGTGTTACGATAAAAAAATATTGTATTTTCTTATGATATCATTTTATGGTAACGCCATTTTTATATGTTATGCGAATATGAATACGTACTCTATCTTTGCATATAGGAAAGCATTTTCATCGGTAGCTTGTATATCTGATTAGTTGAATTTATCAGAATGTTGAAAATGAAGCGGTACGAAATTGCACTCCAGGCGAATAAGTTGAGAAACGGTCTCGGGAAAGTGGAAGAGACGACGAAGCTGGTCGGACAAATGTCCGAGGAACTGGCTACAGCACAGGTGGACTACTTCTTGGGATATTATAACGAATGTAGTACACGTTGTATTGATGGAATGCTTTTTTTTTATAAATATGAGCTTTGTCGATAAACACTCGGTAGTAATTACAATTAATGACAATAAGCCTTGGCAAAGCAAAGTCAGTGCTACGTCTGTATACGTGATACTAAAATCTAATACTAAAGTCTGTAATTCTTTTGTTCTTGCGGAATGTGACAAAATTATGAATAGTTAATTTCAATACGAAATTCATATTGCCTTTTAATTAATTCAGATTAGAACTAAACTAAAACACCAACGATTGGAGTTTTTGGCGGGATTTTAGTCTGTCATGTTTATATTTATATTTTATTCATAATCCTGTGTTATTTGACTATATATTTTGTATTATTGTGGTATTTTACGTAATATAATATGAGTATCGTGCACAACTGAAGTTGGTGGAAAAATAATACCACGGAGCATGAATTCTGAGATGCCACAAAAACTCTGAAAAGTTCTAACAAGGGGGCTCTATCTTGTTAGAACATGGAAATTATCATAATAAAATTGTAATGTTATTACCTACCCGATGATGGAAGTAGTATCTAGAAGACGTATTAAAAAAAACAATGATTTCATAGTGTAGAGACATTTCTATTGGTATGTAACATAACCGAGTATACAATTATTTCATAGGCGAAAATGGTAAAATATGAATGTTTTCTTTTGTTTCTTGAGGTTCTTTGATGTTTATTATTATCCAATATATTATTTTTGGATAGGATTGGTCTCAGGGTTAAAGTGTTTGTAGCTGAGTCGTTACATTTTGCTTAAGATTTGGAACAATTTGGTAAAGTAATTCATTTTGGAATGAACAGCTGGGTTAGTAGGTGGTGTTTGACGATGTTTAAGGTGCAAGTGGAGGAGTACACGCAGCAGTGCGTCGAGTACATGGGCGTGATCAACGTGCAGCAGCGCGCGGCGGACGAGCAGCAGCGCAGCGTGGCGGCGCGCAGCAAGAGGACGCAGGAGGAGGAGGCGCAGTGCAAGAAGCTGGCGGACGCGGCCCTGCGCGACCTCGCCAGCGCCATGCCCGCTCTCGAGGAAGCCATCAAGGTATACCGCCATCAAACCCGCTAGTCTTCTCTGTACTTTTTCAGATTTTTACTCTTCCATTCGTGTCCTTTTCAGATTTTCCTTCGCTATCATCATTAATTAGGATACAAAAATATGCCACAACAGATACGATATGGTGATTTATCTTCATAACATATCAAAAGTATTTGTGAATTATTTTCTAAATATTTTAGCAGTGTTTATGAGGATCATTTTTGCCCTAGTATTGATTTAAGTGTTCCTATAAATACACATGTTGCTTTGTCAAAGGTTACTCTCCAAAGTACCAGTATAAATCGTAAGCTAAAACATATTAATCCTTACAAGAGTGCCGGTCCTGATGGAATTCCTGCCAAATTTATCAATACTTGTGCTGATGAATTTACTTTACCACTGACTATTATATTTAACAAATCACTAGATAATGGTATTTTTCCACATGCATTGAAACTAGCATATATTATTCCTATACATATAGATGGTGATATTTCTAATTGTGAAAATTACAGGTCTATAAGTATAATTTCATGTATAGCTAATGTTTTTGAATCTTTGGTATATGATCACGTTTACTTTCAAATAATCCCCTTCATTTCTGAATAACAACATGGATTTATTAAGATTTATTAAGATTAATTATTATAAATCGACTGTTAGTAATTGATTTGAATACAAAAATGCACTGTGCAAGGAATTTACTAGGGGTGGCCAAATTGACATCGTTTACACCGATTTTAAAAAAGCCTTTGATAAAGTAAACCATTTTATTCTTATTAAAAAACTAGCCCTTTATGGAATTCACGGTAATTTACTTCGTTGAAGGAAAATATCGTGAGGAAACCTGAACTTCATAAATATGTTTGTAGTGCCACTGTCTGTAGCAAAACATAGAACTGTGGGCTGCCGAGTGTTTGAAATCACTAATACATTGTGGGCTTGTGTGGTGATTATACCCATACCTTACTTCAGGAAGAGGCCTATGGCCCTGCAGTGGGATTCTTACAGGCTGATGATGATCGTGATGATAAACTTACGTCGATCGTTTTATGGATTATACGTAAGCAATTTGGTCCTGTAGAAGGAGCCGACTTGGGCGGAAGCGAAGCGGCAGTTGGGCGATCAGTACTTTCTCGACCGGCTGCGCGAGTTCGACAAGGACAACATAGCGGACAAGACGCTGAAGAAGATCGGAACGTACACCGCCAAGCCCGACTTCGAACCCGAGATCGTGGGCACCGTGTCCGCCGCCGCGAAGTCGCTCTGCCTTTGGGTCAGGGCGATCGAAAAGTATGGGAAGGTTTACAAGTGAGCTTTGGTTTTATTCGTTTTTCCCTTTAAATTCTTACTCTATGCTTACACAATAATGCTCAAAAGGTCGTTTGTTTTATTTTGTCTACTTTTTCAGATATTAAAACTTCTTATTTATACTAATTAAAAACGCATGTACACTTGTACACTCTTAAGAGCGGAAATTTAAAGCGCAAAATATTAGATATTTATGGATTCACCTGTAATATTATAGCTGTGAGATTTATAGATAGCCTAAATTTTATCGTAAAGATAAAGATAAATTATCGTATCCTAACCTATCGTTAGACACATTGACCTATTGTGGATAAAGTTATAACGTTATTAAAATATGTTGCTCGAAAAACTAATTTGGTATAAATAACACAATGGTAGATGTGTGGTATCGCAGCTGAACACCACATTTTTTCATAACATTCCTAAATTTGCAGTGATCTTTGGCTTTTTTTAAGAAAGTATCTTGATGAAATCGTAACAAGTGTCGAGAATTTTCTTGTTTCACTTAAATTGAATTTAGCTCGTTCTGAAATGTAACGGGTTGTTTGTTTACTTTATTTTTCTTGTGGTCGCGAAGATTTCTATCTATAACATTTTTTCTATCATCTGTTTGTTCCTTTCGTAGAATCGTGAAGCCGAAGAAGGAACGGCTGGAGGAGGCGCTGGAGTCGCTGCGTATGAAGCAGCAGATCCTGGCGGAGGCGCGCGCCAAGCTCAAGGAGCTGAGCGACATGATAGCGCGCCTGCAGAAGGAGTACGACGAGAAGGTGGCGCAGAAGGAGGAGTTGGAGAGGAAATCGAGGATGCTGCAGCTCAAATTGGAAAGGGCAGAGGCGCTGATCACTGGATTATCAGGTTACTTTTGGAGTTTTTTCTTTCTAAACTGTTTAATAATAGTTGCAAAGAATCGGAGCTGTATTTGCGCATTTCATCATTAAAGTGTCCTTTCATGTTCGTCGTTTCATTTCATTTCAAAATTATCTAAATCCAATTTTAATCGTTCTTTTTTTTAAGAATTCCGGTTTTTATACACCGAGAACGAAGTTTAAATAATGCCGTCAATAAGGTATTTCGTTTATTTTTATGATTTACGTATTTTACATGTATACAATTTGAAAATCTTTAAAAATAGAGTAAAATATTAGTAAATATTAATATTGGATTTAGCACATTTTAAAATGTAACGACTCATGTTTGGGAATGTTAGGTAAAATGGAATCCAAGGTATGAGCGGATGCTGCAGTACTCTATGAGAAGACGTTTACGATGGCAAATGTACTGTGTTCACGATAGGCATTGTACTTAAAATAACGTGTGAAAATACTTATTGTATCGACCTCATTTAAATGGAATAAGAAGAAGATCGTCGGTTGTATAAGGTGGTCTGAAGGTGGTAGAGCCACGCTGTAGCTATTACTTGTTTCAACATGAATGGGTCGCCTCGTCCGGGGTAGTGCCACCCTCTCATAGAAAACCCACGTGAAGTAATAGTGCGTGCATTGTTGCGTTTCGTTCGGTCAGTGAGAGCGCCGGAGGCCCACCTCTTTTCTCCCTTTCTTTTCTCCTTTCCCCTTTCACTACTCCTCCCTCATACACAAGCTGGCAACGCACTTACGACTCCCCTGGTTTTGCAAGTGTCTATGGACGGTGGTGATCACTTAACATCAGGTGGCCCACATGTTCGTTTGCCGCCTTAAAAACTAAACTAAACTAAAAACAGTCGTGGACCGTCGTGGTGATTATGCTTATCTCTTCCTTCGGGAAGATGCCTATAGCCTTGAAGTGGGTCTCTTACAGGCTGACGATGATTACGATTATTATGATGACGAAGGCAATAGGGTAACGAGAGAATGTGCCAAGTATTTATCGTTGTGCAGGCGAAAGGGAACGCTGGGAGTCTACTGTGGAAAGGCTCGACAAAGAGTTCGATAACTTGCCGGGCGACTGTCTCATCGCTACCGGCTTTGTGGCGTACCTCGGGCCCTTCGTATCCGAGTACAGGGAGGCACTGATGGACGACTGGTTCAGAGAGGTCTCTGTTTCATTACTTTCATTCATCACACTCATTATTTAATTGAAATGTATTTACAGTATCATTTGTGTTGTCTTACGTTTCATAAATATTGTTTTCTCATGTCTGAATTTCATGAATATCGGTATAAGTAAAGGCAGAATATAAAAAAAAATGTTCGAATATATCTCTTGATTTCAGTTTTGGTTACATTTTTGTTCTTTTGTATAGATATCAACATTTTTTTAAGTTGCAACCCTAATCAATAGGACATTAATTTGACTTGATCTTAATTGAAACTTATTTATGAGGTAGACACTGTCGTTTCCTGTCTGCCTGCCTACTTTTTTTTTTATTGTAGCACGGCAAAATGACTGCGATGTGCCTGATGGTAAGCACAGAACAATCTAAAAACAACGGCGACCACCGAGTGACACAGTATCCATCGCTGGTCGCCACTGTCATGCCAGACTGCGAAAAGCTGGATATGCACAGGCTGATCCCGAAACGCGACTCGAAAGCGAATCACTGTGACGGGCTTTTTCGCCATATACACGGTGGTTGCGACCCAGTCAGGCTGTAAAACCCTACCACCCCGCTTTCGCCATTGCCTCGTTCGTTATTCATCAGGGTGCACTACGTGCAGGTGAGGTTGACTTGGGTGTTTCAAGTCTTATGATGTTACTCGACAGCCCTTACACCCCAAAACTTTGACAAAGATATTTAATCTTTGACTTCCTGTCAAGTACCTAATGTCTTGGCCCACCATGGCAGAATAGTGCGTTCGGAGCGACGCCATAGTTTTCCTTCATTGAGTCCAATAATACTAGGTAGGATTTAAAATACGAAGCCATGAATAAGGTACGTAAATTAATATGCGTTTTACTGGAAAGTAAAATGAAACATTTCTATTATATCTTTGAAATTTTTTCGTAGTAGGCACGGCAGAAGAAAATAGTCTGAAGAACCGATGTGTAAACCATGCATTGATATGATGATTAATTTCATGTCTTTCCTGACTGATAGATTTTTGTCAGTGGGCCATTCAGAGTATAAATTTGCTTGAACACAGGTTTATAACGAATCTGTGCCTGTGACGATGGATCTTAGTATGAAATACTTTTTACTGGACGACGCTACGCTTAGAGACTGGCATTATATGGGATTGCCTGGTTAGTCCTTTTACCAGAACAATGTGTATCTAATCATAGGTGAACTACTTATATTTGCCTATCTCCAAAGTACAATATTATTAAACTACAAGTGTCCGGGAATAACTTGCGTAAGCAGTGTCTAGCCTGTTGGCTTTTTCAAAAGGATTTATATTATGCACAACCATTTAATATGTAAAAATTGCGAATTTACATTTTCCAACAATTAACTTTACACTGACCTCTTTATATATATATATATAAAGGGTGTTGGCATATGTGCAGTGTTGCAACTAGTACGGATGCCAACGATACAAGTAATGTTTTTTTAGCTTCTCTCTCTTGTCATAGCTAATCTTATTAATGTAATTGATAAGGTTTTTATTAAAACTGGAACAGATATACTTGTTCATGTGCTTATTAAAAAAACAATATCGAAATTATGGACAAGAGAAAGACGGATAAGTGCGATAGGTACGCTTTAACCATGTGGTTTGCATTTCCAAGCATAAATTAAATAAATACTATACATATTGATGTATACAGATGACAACTTCAGCGCTGAGAATGGTATTATAGTAGTGCGGGCAACGAGATGGCCGCTGGCTGTTGATCCTCAAGGGCAAGCCCTTATTTGGATATCCAAACTTGAAGAAGAAAACGACATTCAAGTGAGAATATTTTTCTCATTAATAGTATTACTGTGGTAGATAAATTGTTCATTTGGTTAGTGGGTAACGAATTTTTATTGACTTGTTTTTTATTTAAATAACTTAAAATAAAAAGACAATTGGAATGTATGGTCAGTGTTTTTTCTTTTTCTTTTTTTTTTGTTGTTTTTTTTTAGCTTCCGATTTATATATTAAGTTATTTGCTGTAGAATATAATAAATACGTCGTAAACACCTATAATTAAGATTGCACTTATATAGAGTCGTTAAAAATGCATGGTACGTACTATTCTAGTGTAAATCTTGTTGGTGTTTTGGTGTTTCTAAACAAATAAATGACCATGATTTTCTCAAAAAGTACTGATCAAATTTGAATGTCGATTTTGTTGTTGGATGCTTATTTTTTCAGATTTGTTTTTAATTGTTATATCTTCTATACACATAATAAGAAAGTAAATTTAACGTTTTGTACTTTTCGTTTTTAGTGAAAATTCATAATAAAACATCAACAAGAAAATGGTAAAGCATATCTTCGGGAGTAACTTAGTCTCCGTTTCATTAAAATCGGTCCACTCTATCATAAGTTATTGTTTCAATGACGTCGCGACGTTAGATACGAGAGAAAAGTATATGGACTTAATACATTCGGATAACTTTATTGTTTTTACATAAACTTCCACGCAGACGAAGTCGCGGGCACGGCTAGTAATTAATAAATGAATAATGCTAAATATTGCTGAGGGTTTATTGTGTACTTTAGCAGTGATGCCTTGTTCATACAAACAGACAAATAACGACATCAGAAAGACTATATATGAAAAATAAAAAATATTTTTTAAAGAAAAAAGGAGCAGCTTCAGAAAATCACGAACTGAAGTTTAAAAATAAGACTTTAGCTTTATACAAATCTGAAATAATAACTATTTAATATTTATTTCGTCATTTCCTTATTCAAAAAACAAAAGACATGTAAAGAGTTCTTCGAACTTCCACGTTTAGGATGGTATAAAATTCAAATTGGCGCCGACAAATATAAGTGAAATGAAGTAAATAAAATATTACTTTACACTTTCGAGTTCGTGATTTTTGAAGGCGGTTCGTCTTTCCTAGATGATTTTTTTATTGTGTAAAATTGTCACCAGATCGTTGACTTTGGTCAGCCGAATTATCTCAAGATAATGGAGAAATGTTTATCCGATGGCAAACCTATAATCATCCAGAACGTGGGCGAAGTTCTCGATCCTTCCATAGCTCCCATTTTGGACAAGGCGTTTGTTAAGATCGGCGATTCTATGGTCATTAAGTTTAACGAGAAGATGGTTCCCTATAATGATAAATTTCGGATGTATTTGACAACTAAACTGGGTAATTGTTTATTTTATTTCTTAACTTTGAATTTGTCAACAATACTTTACAGTTTACTATGATTTTTTTATTTCATTTTAATGTGCTCAACATATACTAGATATAAATTTTTATTTGTCCTTTTTAATTTCTAAACTGCTGAATAAGATTTGATGACACTTCTACAGGTAAACAGAGGAACTTGCAGAGTATAATCTAGACTATTTAATATTCCTTTTCTATATGGGTTAAGAAATAAATTAGCAAGTACGTGCAGATCTGTGCCGGCTGCCGCACTCGAAATCCAGTCTGTCTCTCTGAATATAGCGTGTTACAATTTTTGGCTACATCATCCGAGCACATGTAGGCTTGCTCTGGCAGCTGCACTCAAGTTTCTAATCTTTCTTTCCGAGTCTAGTTACGATTTTAGGCTATATTGTCGTTTACTGTGGTCAAACCCAAAATGTATAAAAAAACAGACATGTGTAAAGCGAAGTATGATAGGAGAAAAACCGATTTACCGAACTGTAAGTTTAAGCGCCACGTCAAGTGGGCTTTGGTGATAAAAGGCTATAATAAAGTGGATGCGGACGTTGATGATGCCTGGAACGGATTCCTCTATGTGCATCTACTAAAAACAATTGTAAGGTGTAATATATTGTAAATATACGTTAAAGAGATAAATCAGATGGAGTTTCTTGCCGGTTTTTCTGGATGACTGGGTTGCTTTCTAATGCAATGGTAGTTTTGACATTTATAAGTAAGGTACTTATGGTTCTTAGGGTCTAAATTGAATTGAATGATATTTTTGATTTGAATGCAATAAACGGGCAGGTAATCCGGTGTACACGCCGGAGATCCTGACGAAGACGACGATGGTGAACTTCGCGGTGAAGGAGCAGGGCCTCACGGCGCAGCTGCTCGGCATCGTGGTGCGCAAGGAGCGCCCGCAGCTCGAGCAGATGAAGGACACGCTCGTCATGTCCATAGCTAATAACAAGAAGATCCTTGTAACTCGACACTATTCTCTTTTTTCACTTTTTATAATACTAGATCATAATCTTAACGGTATATTTTATTTACAGAGAGAAAAAAGACAAAATATATGTTTTGTATACAAAATTTCGTAGAATCAATATTGTTTGGTAACGTACCCTATTCTTCGCGTACGCATCACACAGTTTACCCCCACTTCTCGTGTAGTGGTTACAAAAACCGTGGTTTTTTAAAACTTTGAAATATTTTGACATTTAATGGATATAGTAGATTATTTCCTCAAATATTATATTACCTTGATATCCATAGTGATTATAGCCTTCATCGAAGCTTTTAACCGATCCGTATATAGTATTGAATATTTGCACACACAAATTTCAGGATACTAATTCATGTATAAATACTAATTATATTATATATATAACATCGAGGCAACGTACGAATAAATAAATTTCAATATTTTACATTCCTATAATAATATTTTTATTTTGTTTTAAACTCGTTGACTAAATTACATGGAAGCCCGAACTTAGAGCTATATGCAAATAAGTTCTGGATTAAAACGGCCCAAAACTATTGACGTCGGGCTGTACAATTATTTTGGTCCGTGTTTATGGTTTCCAATGAAAGCGGTAACTCGTCTATAGGTGGACTTGGAAAATGACTTGCTACGCATCATGTACGAGTCGCAGGTGCCGTTGCTCGAGAACGAAGAGCTGTTCATAACTCTGCAGACTTCGCAGCGAACTTCGCTCGAAGTCAAGGAAGCGCTGATCACTTCGCAAATTACCGAAAAGGAGATAGACGCAGCTAGACAGGTTTGTACTCCGAGGATTTTCGATTGAAAGTTTGACACCTCAGCTTTTAATTTTTTATTAATGCTTTGACATTACGAATAATATTTCTAACTCTTTGTTGCGACAAAATTTTATGATCAGTACCATGACAAAGATTGACAAAGGTTTTCTGATATCTTTCAACACTGGTAAATGGTGTTCAGAAATAAGTTTTTTTTATACTATTTTTATCTGTCAATTGATGGTTTTTGCTTTAATTGATAAGCTTACGGTTATTTGACTCTATATTTCGTTTTTTTTATACCAAGACGGTAGCAAACAACATGCGGGCCGCCTGATGTAAAGCGGTCACCGCAGCCTATGGACGCCTCTAACATCAGAAGTGTTACATGCGCGTTGTCGACCCTTAAGTAACCTATTTATTTTCCCCTTGAAGCAGCCCATACTATAGCCTCCTAGAAAAACTTGAGCAGGTAGCTCATTCCACAACCGGATCGTTCGTGGAAGGAAACCCCTTTGGAACCGGACCGTCCGAGACCATTTCGGTTCCAATGTGTGGCGATTAATTCCTTGCCGATAATATGCAGTGCGATGGAAGAATGTAATGTTGAAGATATTATAGAAGCTCTTCGAATAGTTTTAATAAGAAAGATACCATCTTGATGAAACGATGTTTAAAGCTTAGTAAAATACTAGGAGATTAGACTTAAAGGATATGCATCCAGTCGTATACATTTTAAAAAGAAGTATTTATATATTTTTGACTTTTTGGAGGGATCTTTGATTGTCATGTAGTATTTTTTATTAATTATTCATAATCTTGCGTTACTATACGTATAACTTGACACATGAGCTCATAAGTGAAATGAAATGGAAACACTATGGAATATGAATTCTGAGATGCCACAAAAATATAAAATTCTAAGGGATGGCACAAGTTTTTTTCAATAATGAAGTCATCACAAGTTACTTTCTCAGTATATAGTATCTTATCTATGAGTTATTTTGTATAAAAATGGAGACCTACATTTCGGCATCGACTTCAAATATATTATTAGGTAGTGCAAATAACAATATTTTTTATTTAATTTGGTTAATTTAATAATTCAGTTATTTTTTGCTTTTTAGTGCCATATTAGTTTTTCACATCGAAGGCGGTTTTTTTTTTTTTTTTAAACAAATTTATTTCTCCATTTTTAGTGTCCATAAATATATCTGGCTTCTAATGGGTATAATAAATCGGTTCCAATTTCACGAAAATACGTAGAGACGAAGTGGGTGAAAATCAAGTAAACCATATTTCACCTCCTTAGGGGTTGAATATTTTCTTCAACTTTATATGGGACCACCCCTGAATATAACCAATTCAAATAAAAAAAGAATCATTAAAATCGGTTCATAATTGACGGAGATATCGATTAACATACATAAAAAAACATACACACAACCGAACGTAGTAACCTCTTCCTTTTTCGAAATCGGTTAATAACCTCCTCCTTTTTCGAAGTCGGTTAATAACCTCCTCCTTTTTCGAAGTCGGTCAAAAATAGAATTATACGGGCATTCGTTCCAATTTATTGTGATAGGCATCTTATCATTTATAAATAATGAATTTCTATCTAAATAAAACAGTAAACTTCAAGCACTCTGCGTGTTCGGTTTGTTCTCTAATTACGCTAATCATTCCATCATTTTCATTATCAATTATTCATATATATATATATA
>MU161734.1:0-14712 GCA_015888305.1 Antheraea pernyi
AGGCTAGGTCAGTGGTCGGCAAACATATCATCCAAAAGAGCAAAAACAATACAAAAATGAAGTTAACTCAAAGAGCCTTTTTTTAAACTTAAACTTTGTTGACGTGAAAACGTCTTATAAATCGATAAACGCTGGTACACGCACGAAAAAGCATGACTCATTGTCACGTTCCGCCTGAACAGAGAGTGCAAGCGAGAGCGCGGAACAAGCCATAGAGAGGAGCGATCGGCCTAAGCGCCCGGCTTGTGACGCATTTATCTATATATTTCAATTCAATTCGTAAAAGTATGTGGTTTTTCATCAATGTTCTTATGACGTTATCACTTAAAATTATTATCTATAAACCGACTTTACTGATAACGAATATTTCTTACTAGTGATATTTTTATGGAATTAATTAGGATTAAAACTACGGTACAGTCTCGAGTTTTTGCTAAATATGTATTTTAAGCAAAAGACTAGACGTGCTGTTGTTATTTTCTAAAAATGTACCTGATTTCTGTAGCATTATCTTTCAAAAGCAACTTGTCTCTTACAAGGCAAGTAAATAATATTCCGTGTTTGTACTAAACATTTTTTAGAAGAGCTACATTGAAGACGAGAAAGAGTCGGACTAAGCAAATCCGATTGTTTAGAAGCTACTGACGGCCTTTAATATTATCGATTAAAAAAATTGCAATAATGTATTTTTCGAAGATATCGACGAAACCTAAGCCTTTATTCGTTGTCTCTATTTTATGCCCCTTGCATCTATAATCTGCAACACTCACTACAGTTATTACCATTTAGAAGAAGAACAAAAAGAAATACGGAAAACAATTGATGTATGTTAACATGTAAAGAAAGAAGTCTATACTCCCTAGTAGGATTTAATATCAACCAATGGACACCCGCTAGTTTTTTTTAAATCTGTTTTAGACTAGCTGGTGCTCAGGACTTCGTTTCCGTAAAAATGGTTTTGTCGTTTTATGGGAACTATGTATTTTATCAGGATTAAATGTAAATCGTATTCTATTTTTAATTGTAATTTTGTCATAATTATTTAATCAGAATAAACTTTTAATCGATTTGAAATTTCCTCTGTTCATTTTATGTGTTTGTTTAACTACTATAAAAAATCTTAGTGATATATAATCTAGTTTTTACTTTAAATTTTTCTCTATCTGCTAGTCAAAATTACAAATGGTCGAATGATTCTTCCGGACAAACAAAATATATTCTAATTTTCATTATATCTATGAATTTATCTTTACAATCTTAAAATAGCGGTTAAGCGGTTACATTACAAAAAGTGTAATGTAAAAATATAGCCCACAGATAGAGCAATAGTAAACATTGTAAGACCACAGATTATAATTCTTAAAAAGGTTAAATACAATTAGGACCAACGTACTGACACTATATTACAAATAAATTACACAAGTAAACAAGTAAATTTTTTTTACGTGACATAATAATTATAATTATTATTTAATAAAACTCACCAGTAATAAGCACAGATACACAAATAAATATATACACTGCATTTTCTACAAAAAGATCAAGTTCGTAATCCAATTTATTATAAGAAAAGATAAATATATAGTGGTACTATTTTTTTAATATTCCTAGAGTAGCATATGACCGATTATTCATTATGCTTTTTTATAAACATTATTAGTGTAATGAAATAAATATGTCTTTTATGAGGAAATATAATTGTGAAATAGTTATGCCCACCTGTTCGCCTGATAAAGATATGGTATGAAAATCACGTATTAAAAATAATATGCCCATTAATTGTTTTGAAGCGATAATGACTCAGCCCTGCAAATAGCCTTAGTTCTCTATGAAGTAAAACAGCGATAAAACTATATCATGGTGCTAATGTTTTTCTGATGCCCGCCTAGTTAGCTACCTCACTAAGTTTTAAATTTTAACCTATAGGTGTGTTCCGGTAGCTACACTTGAAACCCAGTCCCCCCTCAAGGTTTTGCGTGTAACGGCATTTTGGACCCCACAACGTCATTTTAACATCCCCAAAGTGTACGTCGCTACATCTTGGTGCTCCATCCAAAGCAGAGAGGGGCGCCGTGAAGCAATTTAATATTCTCGGATAGCTTAACTTAATTATTCGCGGGTAGAAAATAGACAATTAAATTACCAGCACATACAGTTTCATATTGTGGATGTTTTATTTATACCTATTTCTACTGACTGTATCTATTTCAACTAGCTAGTTAGTCTAGGGTGCCGAGAGGGAATATCAAATTTGAAAGTGGGCCACAAACTGAAAAAGTTTGGGAACCTCTGCACTAAAGGCTTAAAAAAATCATAGTGAGAAATTCTGTTTCCTTCAAATAAAATCAAATCAAAAATACTTTATTCAGTTTAGGCCCTAATAAGGCGCTTATGAACGTCAAAAAATACCACCGGTTCGGAAAACTACCCAATCATCGAGAAGAACCGGCAAGAAACTCGATCGGGTACTTCTTTTAACATATATATATATATATTTCGAATACGTTATAATACCGTTTAAGTGGATGCACAGAGAGGAGTCAATTCCAGACGTCACCATCGTTCACGTATTGATCCACTCTATAATAGCCTTTCGACATTAAAACCCGCTTGACATGGCGCTTAAACTTGCAGTCCGACAAATCGGTAATATGTTTTGGGACTTTATTGTAAAACCTAACACCTAAGAAACTATTACTGGTTTTGCTAAGTCTGAAACGTGGGACGTCTAATTTGTTACAGTTTCTAGTATTTAGATCATGCCGGTCCTTACAAAATGCAGGTTTCCAAAGTTTTACGGACGAAGTTTCGACATTGCAACGGAATCTATATAATCTATAGACAAAATAGTTAAGTACATAATCCTTCCCTGTTTCTCAGGTGATTTTCTATAGTTATTTATTATTTGTTTAGTAGATATCCAGGAGCTTTAGTGTTATAAAAAGAATTGAAAAATTAAGGAATTATGGTAGAATTCGGACCATTCGACGATCGCTGGAACTTTTAAATTTATGGAAACGTAATATTTCTTCTCGAGTCCAAGTCGCTTCAATTACCCATTAAAATGCCAACGAGGTGCTTCAACGTGATGAGGTACATTTTCCACGGTTCGGCATCTTAATTACTAAACGGGAAACTTTTAGCAGTTCAGCCGTGGCGTTAACGATCGTTGGTATGACACAAGACAGAAAGGTCAGACGGTGCACTGTATATAAGAAATAGACTACAAGACGCCTGGAATGGCCAGGAGGCACCGTGTAAATGGAATCTATTAGATGAATTCGGGAGAGAAGTAAAAAAACAGTCCAAGAGAGAAAGAAAATGTGACATGGCTGTGGCTGTTGCCCCTTCGCAAAGTGTGGCCGATCTAGGTCCATTTTCGACGTCGCACTTGTAAGTCTATGGGATCTTTATGACACATTTATATACTATTTCTTTTTTTTTAATCTTTTTTCAAAGTGAGTCTAGATAATTCATACGCGAAGTATATTTCCACTGCGTATGTAAAATTATTATCGGATTGTTTTCATATACTCTCTTTATATGAACCTTTTTTATATCTTGGCGTTTAATACTTGTAAATGTAAGCGTAAATAAATTATTTTATGAAGCAATACCATTCTTCTTATTCAAGTCTCATGTTAAATTAAAGTATTTTTCTTGTTTGCTGTCATGATGAAAACTATATAAATTTCTTATAAAACCTTACTTACTTCGTATTAGAAGCCAGAACCACATCTCATCTGAAGAGCGCAGCTATTAAATCTACGTATAAGGGCCAACCAAAGCCACTCTTTCTGTTTCATTAGAGCTGTATTCCAAATAAATAGAGAAAATAAAGACAGTATGAGAACCTATTACTAGCAATTCCCGCAGTATAAATTCCCATTTTTCATTTTATGTTTGTAATTTATTTATTGAGAGAAAGGTTAAGGTAATAAAAAATCACTGGTTCATAAACTACTTTCTCTCTTTTAAAAGATAAAATACGAAAAAAGATTACTTAATAAAAAAAACTTGCTTTTTATTAAATTTTTTATTAAATAATGTATACAGAATGTCCTGTAATGAATGGACAACCTTGAAAGGGCTTATAGCAGAACTTATGGCCGTTCAGACAAAAATGCATAACAAAATCCATCTTAATTAGTTCCTAAGACATGCTTTTATTTTAAATATCTATTATAATTTTTCATCGTATTTTACATTCTTGTACACTACAATCGCAAATTACTGAGTTCCATCGGTTTTTTGTTGTTCTGTTATTATAGACTACTAGCTGACCCGTGCAACTTCGTCTGCATCGAATCGGTTATGTAATTATTTACGACATCACATTAGATACCTCAAAAATAACAGTATTTCTCCACTATTTCATGGATGTTATTATACATATAATTCCTACCTTCCTCTTCAATCACTCTATCTATTTAAAAAAACCGCATCAAAATCCGTTGCGTAGTTTTAAAGATTTAAGCATACATAGGGATATAGGGACAGAGAAAGCGACTTTGTTTTATACTATGTAGTGATTATTATTATTAACCATCACATATAAGGAGTAGATAATATGACTAACTTTTGTACTTAAAAAATTGAAGAACTTTTGGTATAACTTACTTCGACTTTTTTTTTTACAGGAGCATAAGCTGGATTAATTTTTCTGTGATCTCGGTTAAGGCTTTAAAAATTCAATGTCTTTAGGATCGTAAAAAATCACAATCTTGTCACCGAAACATTCCCTTCTATCCTTAGTAGGACAATATTAATAAAACGTAAATAAATATTAAACAGGCGTAGGTGTGAATCGTACCTATTTTCAATTAAGCTGAAACTAGCAAAACATCATTTATTAAAACTTTTAGACAACCCTACCCACCCAGTTGGCTATTTGCACGATTTATTTTAATTCCACTAAAAGTTTGCCTCATACATCATTCTATATCGTTTGTAAACATGTTTTAAACCTCGCGTCAACAGAGGAATTCATTTTTCAACGAAAGCTGTGCGTGTGGTTAGGTGTCTGCAAAGTATTTTTTTTTATGACATATTTATTATATTTGTTTTTGAAGTGAAATTTCTTTTGGAAGGGTGTGAATTGGAATTTGTGAAACGAAAATTTGTAACGAAAAGGAGATAGCTATAGATGTATATATATGTTTTAGGCTATGGGCGAATGAGTAGTATATGTTTAATGAGCTCGAAATATATACTAAGAGATAGAGAGAAACATTGAAATCTCTAGCACATTATTTCTGTTAGATTATAGTAGATACAAAACCAACGGCGATGATCAAGGGCAGTTTTTAACGCTTCGCAACTCTCTTACCATGGTCATAGTGTCCCCCAATCCCGATTTTTTCTTATCATAGGTTGTAACGTTAGTCGCCAATCTCACTTGGTCGGGCGGTCAACTTCGCTCCTTCATACCCGTCGTGGCATCGGCTGCATCTCAAGCTTAGGATCGATCCCTCGAACGACACAGTGTCATGGCATTCACTAATTTCCTGCATATTATGCTGCACTCCACATACATGTAAACTCTTTCGGTACGTACACCAGCTCTGTAATGGGCACTTTTTCCTTTTTTGGTTAGTTAGCCTTAGCTAAAATTGTCAGACTTTATGTACATGTACGCCTTAGTGCGACACATATGAAGGTATGCATATTTGTCTCACTAAAGTATACATGTATGGTAAGTTACCATAGTTCAAATCGCGTTGTATCCGAGACAACAGCCCAAGCTGAGGTTCATCTACTCTGGCACCCGTGAACTTGTTGCTATATAGCTACACAGCGCTCGTCCCAAAAACCCGGTGAAGCTGTAAAGGCCCTTCAGGCCAACAGCGGTTAGCCAGTTCGAAAAAAAAACGCCAATCTCATCAGTTGTTCAGTAAGGATAGAGAGAACACGCTGTCAAGTGCAGTTGCCGGAACAAAATTTCAGGCGCTTGGCAAAGAATGATATCGAGTCAGGCGTTGAATAGAAAAATCCTACTACAGTGGTAGTAAGGATTGTAAACAAATATAGAAACCTACCACTCTACTTTATTACACAGTATAAAACAAAGTCCCCTACGGCATCTGTCTGTCTGTCTGTTCGCGATAAACTCAAAAACTACTGAACGCATCTTCATTTTTCCTAGTGGATAGAGTAATCACTCACGTTCACGAGGAACGTTTTGGTATATAATTTGTCAAGGATTTTTTTTATAATCAGGACGCGACCGGGCCCACTATTATTTACTAAATGCACACCGACTGTCAGAACACGTCATTTCACTTTACATCCCATCAAACAAAATTGTCAAAATCTATCATCACCCAAAGATTTATATTTTCACTATGTGTTAACTTGATACAACAGTAATTATTTATTTCTCGTATATATTTCATTTTTGCAGATACTTCTATTATAAGTGTTATTGATAAATCCATCTCATTTTTAGTACAATTGTATATATCTGCTAGCTGTATCCGCGACTTCGTCCGCGTGGGACCTAATTTAAAAAAACCAGTGACTAATAAAATCATCTGAATGTCATTAAGTCATTATTAAGAATCATTAAGTCCATTTACTTATCTACTTTATCTCGTACTTAAATCGCGTCGTCATTAAAATTACAATAACTTTTGATAGTGCCTATCGATTTTAGTGAAACCAAGACTAAACGTTACTCGGGGATATGCTTTATGGTTTGTATTTAATGATCTTAGTGAGATTCTATCGTGAACGTAGTACTTTAATGTCAGACGTATGACGTTTAGACAGATAAAGAATTGTTTTGTTATATTTGTGAACAGTTTTCTTTATAGATAACTAGCGGGCCCGGCAGACGTTGTCCCGCAATAATTGTAAAAAAATATCCTTGACAAATTATACCAAAACGTTCACCATGAATCGCTTTATCTACTGGTGGAAACCGCGTGAAAATCCTTTCAGTAGTTTTTGAGTTTATCGCGAACAGACAGACAGACAGACGCGGTAGGGGACTTTGTTTTATACTATGTAATGATTATCACAAAACTTGGTATAAGATTTTTGACAGTGTAGACGGACAGAACTATTGATTTTTATTAATTTTATTAATATTCATTGATTTTTTTTAAATAATATGTATACACTATTTACTTAGACTAACTTGTATATTTAGAGGTTAAAAAGTATACCTATAATGTAAATAGTTCAACTTTATTCACATTAACAATGCTTCCGAGATTGATACATATTACAGCAATTAAACAAGTTCAAACTTCGGCTAACCGGCGTTCAGTGTGATTCACAAACCAGTGACCCTATTCTGGGTCTTATTATATATCTTCTCTACTTATTTCAAAACAGTACAAAACTGCTAATGAAAATCTTTGCATTACCAAATTTATAACTTTAACTATCAATTCTAATTTGTAAGTAATATATATATAGCTATAATAGTATACAAAAATTTTAAAAGAATGAAAAAGCAATTCCAGTTTCTGCATTGTCGTAGCGAAATTTAGGCCCTGAGAAGGCGCTTATGAACGTCAAAGCTACCACTGGTTCAGAAAACAACTCAGTCATTGACAAGAACCGGCAAGAAACTCGATGTGGTTTTTCTTGATACATATTTTTACAGAAATAGATAGTAGATTTTTTTTTATGTCATAAGTGGCAAACGAACAGGTGGGTCACCTTCTGTTAAGTGATTACCCCCGTCCATGGACACTAACAACACCAGAGGAATCGCAAGTGCGTTGCCACCCTTTGGGGGAAGGGAATATGGGAGGGAGAGAGAGAGGAGAAGAGGGGAGGGGAGGTGGGCCTCCGGCGCTCTCACTGACCGAACGAAACGCAACAATGCAAGCACTGTTACTTCACGTTGGTTTTCTATGAGAGGGTGTTACTACCCCGGGCGAGCCGACCCATTCATGCTGAAACCAGTAATAGTTTTAGCGTGGCTCTACCACCATTAAATACACTCTTCTTTGGTGGATGCACAGAGATTGCCATCATTTCCAGATTCACCATCGTTCACATATTACTCCACCTTATAAATAGTCTTGAGACATTAAAACTTGCTTTGACATGGTGTTTGGCTCACTATCCGGTAAATCGGTAATGTATTTTGAGACTTTGTTATAAAACCTAACACTATTACATAAAACAAAAAAATTGGCTTTGGTGAGCATGAAACTTGGAATTACCAATGCATTGTTGTTTCTAGTATTTACACTATTATGTTCTTTTACTAAATATAGCTTACTTAAGTTTTTGTGGACATATATATAAGATTATCAAGAACGCATACGGAGGGCAGAGTTACGACTACTCAAATAAAGTTGCCATACAATTATTATTCTTACGCTATAACGCTCACCAAATACTCATAGTTAAGAAAATGCTTGTTCTACGTGAACATTTAGCATAAATACTCGTTGCAAATGAATGTTTTAATTGCTTATCCACCTCGTTTCTCAATAATAATAAAACCCTATTCATTCCTCGACTTAAACACAGGACAAGTAATATAAATTTATGATATCATAATTTAGTCGTAGCCTCTTCTCGGGTGTAGGCGTCCTCCAAATGTATCCATTCGTCTCTACTCTTCGTTAACTCTATCCACTCTTTGCTCACTATTTTATGTATGTCGTAAATCCAGCGGTTTTGTGATTCTTATGGATTTTCCTTTTTGTGGTCTATTTTGCCCATCTTTCATCTAGCTAACTCCATTTTAAATGTTGCTTTGTTAACCCTCGTTATTTACTGTTTTTTTTTTATGGCATAGATGGCAAACGAACAGGTGGGTCACCTGATGTAAGTGATCACCACCGTCCATGAACACTAACAACACCGGAGGAGTTGCAAGTGCGTTGCCACCCTTTGGGGGGAAGGGTTAGGGGAGGGAGAGGGAGAGGAAAGGGTAGGGGAGGAGGGCCTCCGGCGCTCTCACTGACCGAACTAAAAGCAACAATGCAAGCACTGTTACTTCACGTTGGTTTTCTATGAGAGGGTGGTACTACCCCGGACGAGCCGACCGACTCAAGCTGAAACCAGTTATAGTGTCAGTGTGGCTCTACCACCATTAAAACCTGGTGCTTTCTTTACAGACGCTACGACATAACTTCAAAAGGACCGTAGCTCTGATTCTGCCACAATAGGTGCTCATCCTAAGTATACCTTCCTGTGCCAGTAACGTTGCCAACTAGGCTGTTCGAACTGGATTAAATAAGTGCGAGCACCGCAGTGCTGAGAACATTGAGACTAAACTAAGTCCAAAAACAAAAGGTCTTGTTAAAATTTTATATTTTGTGTTCCCGCAGTAGATCTTTAATTTTTATGACAAAATCCAAGTCCTATTTATACTCACGAACTAAACTGACTAGAGTATGTCTAGTGATAAGTTACTGTATTGTATGTAAGATAAAATGAACTAAACAAATTCCCACTGCTTCCATTCTCATATATATGTCTTAAATGAGTTTAGTACATTTCCAAGCTAATGTTTAACTTGTACCATAATTTAATAAGTCTATATCACATGTACTGAGTGACATTGATGTCGCAACCGTGAGAATAACCTCCCAAAATGTAAATATACGTCGGGCTAATTATGCTGTTGGGAAATTTGCTTATACCAGACTGTATACGATTTTCGTATATTATATAATTGCCTGTATCTTGTAAGATCTAAGTGGGTGTGGTTTAAACCTTTATCCTCTTTAGGTATGTAACCCAAATATATTTAATTACGCGATATCGTGGATCAGAGTGTATTATATAATGTACAGAGCTAATTATTTTATTATTTATCACTATTCAATTTATGTGCTCGTAATTGCTATGATTAGAATCACATTGTATACACTATCCTTAGCAGTTTATATAAATTTAAACATTATTTTAAATAGCGATTTTCTAATGCTACTCTCATACATGCGTGTCGAAACGTCGACTATATTTCGTCCTAAAATTAACGTCAAAAGTTATTCCGATAAAGACGCAGACAAAACATTCCCAGAGCTGTGTCATTCTAAATTAGCGTTCACTATGCTCATTTAATGTGTGTAAAAACCGTCGTTCAAGTTATCATGTTGCGTCTATCGTCACGCAGCCCGATAATTCGTAATGCATAACGATAATGTCTTTTCACACCTGCATCTTTTACGACCATACAAAACGTCGTGGTCATATACACAGGTGTGTTTGGAATGACGCAAGTGTAGGAACGATTAACACGCTCTTTAATGGAGACAAATTTTGATGTTACTTTTAGCACATTGTCGTGTCAAAGCTTCGTCATGTACGTATGGGAGTAGCATAACAATAATAACCTGCCTCAATCCCATTATCCATATGACTCGATTATACAATGAACTCGTATCTAAACATTTCTTATTGAGTTTTTAGATATAAAATATTTGTAAAGCGTATTTTAAATTGACGGCCTCCTTAATTATGAACATATAATTTTCTAACTATCTTATATATCACTACTTATTACAAAACAAAGTAAAAATTATGTAGTCCGGTGAAGCTGTTAAGACCACTCTTGGTCAATAGCGTAGTCAGTTAAAAAAAAAAAAGTAAAAATTATAACGTGGCACCATCTATGAGATATCTATAACAGTCGGTCCTATAGTTCTCTGTCAACAACTTAATTTGAAGCACCATCTGTTCGAGACTGACGAAACATACAATTAATAATAATAAACAACATTGACAATAATTTAATTTGTAATTAGAAAATTTTGGAGCCATTAATCGAAATATAAATTATCCTATCTCTCAAGATGGACCAAATTATGCATAAAAGACAACTTTCATGAAGATCGATTGAGTAGTTTCGGAATATTCACCGTTGACAAACATCATGACACTCAATTTTTATATATATAAATAAACATAATTGAATTTGTAGGGAGGGACGCTTGCATGTCTATAGAGTGCACGCTATGGATATGTAGGGGTCAAGGTCCACTCAACGTTTTCTCGTTTTTTTTTTATGTCATACGTTGCAAACGAACAGGTCGGTCACCTGATGTTAAGTGATCACCACCATCCATGGACACTAACAACACCAGAGGAGTTGCAAGTACGTTGCCATCCTTTGGGGGGAAAGGATAGGGGAGGGAGAGGGAGAGGAGAGGGGAGGAGAGGTGGGCCTCCGGCGCTCTCACTGACCGAGCGAAACGCAACAATGCAAGCATTTTTACTTCACGTCGGTTTTCTATGAGAGGGTGGTACTACCCCGGACGAGCCGACCCATTCATGCTGAAACCAGTAATAGTTTCAGCGTGGCTCTACCACCATTAGAACCACTATAATATTTTACACCAGTCCGGTTGTATACGTATATAAGTATACGTGTATTCAATAGATCCGTGTTTATATCTAATTAGTTATAGTGAGTAGGTAATATATCAACGGATGTGTAAGAACAATATAAACTCTTAATCCTTATGAAATATTGACTTTTATTTATAATCCAACCGGGCTCACACATATACTATATATTAAATACATAATACATATAAAGTAATGATTAATTATAAAATCACAGTAGGTCTATTGACTAACGAAGACCGTAGTGGGGCACGGTGGCACGCGCGTGTTGTGTACCTATTCGGCTGGAATTGATTAAAGTAATAATTGGATATTGCATAATTTAAATAATTGGAGCAACATGTCAGAATTTATTTTATTATCCACATATTTGTCCTTTTATATATGTTACGTTTTTCACATTACATAACTGTATTTAATAACTATTGTTTTCGTCAACAATTACTTTACCCTATCAATTGATGAATGGTATAAGATTCCTGTGTATAGAATTTTATAAAAATCAGTCAAATCGGTTTTGAGTTGTAACCCGATATACTAAAAATAGACAAATATACAAAAAAAACGTCGTTTCGTGTTCAGTGTCCTTTATAGTGAATAACCATTAAATACTTTTAAAAAAATTACAGATTTATTAATATAGAAAAATAACTGAATATAAAATTAGTAAACAAAAGTGGCTACATATGTACTTGTGAGATAGGCACTTCCGTTTCCCGCCGGCATGCCCACTTTTGACAGTTAATACCTCTGACTTCCGGTCATATACCCTTCTTGTCTCGCTCCACCATGGCAGAGAGGCGTATTTATAGAGAGACGCCATCTTTTAACTTCATTGAGTCGAATAATAATACCAGGCAGAATTTAAAATATTAAGCTTCGAATAAGGTAAGTAAATTAATATGCGTTTTATTGTACTCTTTGGTGTACTAAACCTGCAATTTTGTACTGCTGATGTAAACAGATATCCATGTTTCCAAGTATAAAATCAAAAGCCAAATTTACAAAACAATGTTAACATGTTTATTCGCATACGGCTCTAGAGCTTGGATTTTAGACTTACAAGTAAACAAACTCTAGTAACGGACAGGAAAACTACTCCATAAAATCCTGGGTCTGAACCTAAGGTTTGATGATAATTAAAAAATCCGCGGGAACATCGAATTAAAAAATTTTGATTGATCACAATAACAACAACGTTGGGAGAGTACATAGTGTCCGTTGATTGGGTCACGTACAGATGAAGAGAGTATTGTATTGGAAAAAAAGCTTATTTAGGCACCATTCATTAATTACGTAAGGGTTCCAAACGGGGTTGTAATATTTTGTAAGCCGAAATGTAATATTAGAAATCTACTTTCATTTCGGACGCCGAATGGTTTTCTTTATTATATTATTGATTTTGATTTACATTTTATATTATAAATCATTATTGTTTATTAGGTATAGAGTTTAAAGATCTAAACTACTATTAGGAATTGCTATTGAAACATTAAATTGTAAACTATTTATTGGGATACAATTTATAGGTATAAGTGGTAGAACCACTCTGAAGCTATTACTGGTTTCAGCATGAATGGGTCGGCTCGCCCGCGTTAGTACCACCTAACCCATAGAAAACCTACGTCAAGTAACAGTGCTTGCATTGTTGCGTTACGTTCGGTCAGTCAGAGCGCCGGAGGCCCACCTCCTCTCCATCTCCCCTCCCCTTCTCCTCTTCGCTCCCCTACCTCCAAATAGAGGCTGGCAACGCACTTGCGACTCCCCTGGTGTTACAAGTATCTATGGACGTTAGCGTTCACATGTTCGTTTGCCTCGTATGACATGTAAAAAAAAAATGTGTTTGTATAATTCGTTTGTAGATTGCTTACCTTTAAGATTATTTAAAACTTACTTTAAATAATAATAATGCAAATAATAGATAGTTGTCTAATAATAATATAATGATAATCTATATCTGATAGCTATAAAAGAGTATAACCTAAATTATCTGTTAAAAAATTAAAATCCATGATTCACTTACGTCAAGCTGTGAGTTATAGTGGAACTAAGCCATTTCTAACTTTACGCAAGATATATGTGAGAAGAGGGAAGGGTTGTTCGAAAACTCTTATGTATTCTTACATGGGGATAGGTAGTGTTCAAAAATCGTCAAGATGATCCCTATGTAATTATTGAAAGGCTCTTGGCTTGGCTCATCCATATGGTCGATGACATATGCCTGTAAAACGAGCATTTACTCATATTAAACATTGACAGATACGAAAAATAAATTAACTTTATTCGAATTAAATAAAAAAAGAATCATTAAAATCGGTTCATAATTGACGGAGAAATCGATTAACATACATAAAAAAAAAGTGCGTGCGTACAAAGTACACATGTCAGAAGTGAAACTTCTTTGGCGAACTAATTTATGTCTTGTTTGTATTTATACAAATCTAAAACTTTAGATTTCCGAGACTTGAAAAATAGATGAAAAATCTAAGTTTACTGGAAATGACGTTACTTCCGTTACATACCTGCGTGACGTTACATCTGTAAAAATTTTACCCACATGCGCCTAAAGAAGTTTCACTTCAAAAATCAACAAAAACCGAACGTAGTAACCTCCTCCTTTTTCGAAGTCGGTTTTCAAAATTTGATATTATTAGTTAGTTTTTAAAGCTTAAAATATAACTTATTCAATATGTATTTACCGAAAGTAAGATACTCCGGCCGTTAAATTGCTTTTTCGAGTATTATTTTTGCATATTTTGAATACACTGCGGCATGTGAAACGGGCTTACATTGGCTGTGTTTCAAACAAACTAAACAAAATAAGGGCACACATTTCAAGAGAGCTCTTATTTACCGAGACGTATTTTACGCGCCGACCCGTTATCTAGTTATTGTTGATCGAAGTCTGAATGTATCTACTTTCCTCTCGTACTTTAGTCGCATCGTCATTAAAATTACAATAACATCTGATACACCGAACTGATTTTATTGAAACAGAGAGTAAATGTCAGTCGAAGATATGCTTAATAAATTATTAAATTATCTTGAAAAGGTTTTATCATGAACGCAGTACTTTAGCAGTGATGCGTGTTCAAAATAACAGACAGATAGACATTTCTAAAAATGAGTCAAATGTATTTTATTACTTATTATACCTGGAACAATTATTTTTTTATATCATAGGTGGCAAACGAACAGGTGCATCACCTGATGTTAAGTGATCACCACCATCCATGGACATGAACAACGCCAGAGGAGTCGCAAGTGCATTGCCAACCTTTGGGGGAAGGGTTAGGGGAGGGAGAGGAGAGAGGAAAAAGGAGGAGAGGTGGGCCTCCGGCGCTCTCACTGTCCGAACGAAACGCAACAATGCAAGCACTGTTACTT
>MU161734.1:14766-35920 GCA_015888305.1 Antheraea pernyi
CGAGTCTTATGGTTTTTTTTTCGAACAGACTACGCTATTGACCAAGCTAGGTCTTAACAGCTTCACCGGACTACTAAGGTGAGCGCTTATGGCACTCAGCCGATTTTATTTTGACAACTAGCTCAAGGGTGCGCGGCACACCTCGGCTTTGGCTGTTGTCTGATACATGAAATTCGCGACCTATCTGAGCTAACCTAAGCTAACTATTCATACATATATGAGCTGTTGAATATATGTGTACCAATCATACATACCTCAACAACTCTTATATATATTTCGTACCGGATAATATTCTAAACTATTTCAGTTTGATAAGGGAAAAAAATAAAACCCTTCCACTTGTATGTGTAAGCGTGTAAGCGTGTATGCGTGCACGTGTGTGGAAGTGATATGGGTAATGTTGTAGCAGTGATGTAAGATTTTGTGTCATTGTATCTCGCGAGCAGCGTACTCAAGGGCTCCACGCCGAGGGAACGGACCTAGGCTTGAGCCGCTGCCGAGGGGGGGAATCTTATGATGTTATTCGACACCCCTTACACCCCTAAGGACACTGCGTCAATCGGCGTGAGTTCAAATCCTTGCAAACGAAGACGAGGTATTCGGTGAAGGAAAACATCGTGACGAAACCGTAGCTTGGCTTTAGGACTTTTTCTACGTCCGCCTGTTTAGCTACCACTCTCAAGTTGAAAATCTGTCACCAAACACCTATATATGTTTCGGCAGTTGCACTTGAAACCCATTTCACCACTGGGTTTAGCGTATTTACCATTTTAGATCATATATGCATTTAACATATGTATCTGACATACAATGACATTGTGGTCAAACGCTGAAACGTATTTATACAATAAGAATAAATAATAAAAACATAAAAGAACCAATTTATCTACAATTTTTCCAGAATTGCAAGTGCTATTAAATCCCAGTGCTACTAAAAACTTGTACACAGTCACCCCGTTCAGCTACAAATTGGCAATTAAACTTCACAACTACACGACCGACGACTTTTCTGCGTTTCCAATAAAAATACATTGCACGATTTGAAAATAACTTTTCGTACCCTAAATTACTATTTTATTACCGTTTTTAAATGGTTTTAAGAAAGTTACCTAGAACATTTGAACATACGCGAATATGTATATTAGGTCGTTACCTATGAAATTGCCTAAAAGGTATTCTTTTGATATTAAATATTTCTTTTTATTTTCTTTAAAACTTCCATGTTTCGCACAGAGGTCAATTGAAATTGGCAATCAAAAGGGAGAGAGCAGTGATCACAATTTGATAGAATTCACTCCCTTGTCGTGTTGCATGAGCATAATATTAAAGTCACCAATATTTATTAGTCCTGATATAGATACAAGTCAGAGAGTCGTGGTAATTTCAAGGTCTGTTAAATGTCTTAAGATTAGCGATCACATGCTTAGCAAAATTATCGAACCATTTGATTGCAGACTCCTTCCCCATCAAGCCCAAAAATATTGAATGGACATGTACGAAGATTATCACAAAGCAATATGTGTTCTAGTCTCTTCGGGCTAAACCTGGGACAATTTTGAAGCAAGTGTTCAAAGTTTTAATATTTTAATAATTCTTATTAAAAGTGCATCTTTTTAATCTCGCGGAGACGCCCTTCGTAATTAGATAGTAAACACGATGGTAAACCTAGAGGGAGACTTGCTTGCTAGTTATAGCTGTTGGAACATACCTACAGATGCTTGGCAAAGAATTTTGAAATTGAAAGTAGACCTTTAATGGTGGTAGAGCCACGCTGAAACTATTATTGGTTTCAGCATGAATGGGTCGGCTCGTCCGGGGTAGTACCACCCTCTCATAGAAAACCGACGTGAAGTAACAGTGCTTGCATTGTTGCGTTTCGTTCGGTCAGTGAGAGCGCTTACGTGACATTAATTCCAAGATCCTGCAAAAAAACTCATGTAAACAACTAATTATTATCAAAATAATTACCGTTGGTTGTTCTTAGGAGATAGATCGCGGACATTTCTATAAAACTTTTGATTACGCAGATGATTAGGGAATATATATACAGACATAAAAGGCAACTTTTCTGAAGTGAAAACTTCTTTAGGCGCGTTGAGAGGTATTTTTGATAGGAGATAAATTAACAATTTCGCGTCATGGCATGTTATGTAAGCAGGACCAGCTCTTTCATGGTTTGCGTCAGACTAACGGCGCATAGTATAGGGGCCTGTGTACATATAATATTGACATTTTGTAGCTCATCATACGTTTGATTGATTAATGAACTTTATAAAAATCTATATAATTATTGCTCCGAGTACCAATAGATATGAAAACCACACTAATATTAATAATTTCAATAAACGAATTCTGAAATTTAAATATTGTCATTAACCCTATAATTGATTTGAAAATTCAAAAGAGAACACATTTATTTCATTGTTTCGAGTTTTCACTGCTTTCGTCAGTCCTTATAACTGCCTCGACTTCCTTTTTTTTATAATACTTAATCATATTACGACAGGAAAATAATGATTGCATAATAACGCGTGTAGCTGGTTCGTAACAAAATGTAGTGGTCTCGACCTAATTAGGCGTCAATTTACCGGACCCTTAGAAGCATTTATACAACAAAATGTCATGTAACTTTTATGTGGTACAGGTAAACGACGATTTATGACCGATAAAAGCGCTACAAATGTACCTACAACCTACCTAACGCCCAAATCCATACATTATTATTAGGGTTGTGATAAACATTCACGTTTTCATGTCACGATAAAGAGTCGCATTACAGGAATGATTCAATCTACAGGACGCGTTTGTAATCCAAAAACAATAAAACAAAGTCGAGACAGTAACGACTGCCGACAGAAGTGAAAACTCAAAACAATAGAATAACTGTGATCGTTTTTGAAGTTATACTTCTTTTGGCACGTTAGGGAAAAATGATGAGAGTAAATTTTTACGATGCGAGCGCACACCGTCACGAAAACCGACACCCTGAAGTTAGCTATAGTCAACATTGTGTTTCCTTGTATTTGTTGTTTGTATTTCTTTGTATTAAAACTTTCAATGTATTAAATACATTTTTTCTATTGTTAGTGTCGTTTTTTCTACAAACGTAGAATAAGGCGAAAAGATTTTTATCTTGTTACGCCAGAGAAGTATAACTTCTAACGTACACGTATATGTACACGACATATGTATGTACACACACTTTTTTTAATTTTTAAATCAATTATAGCCTGAATTAATTAAATTTAATTACTTGTAAATTTAAATTATTTAGTTTAGTCTACTTTCTACATTTATTGGAGGTTTAATTATGAGCCTTATACTTTAGCAGTACTGCGTGCAAAAACAAACATATAGACAGACATTTCTAATAATAATCAAATGTATTTAATTGTTTGTTCTTAGTCACTTGCAATAATTCTTTGCTCAAAATCTGCAACATACAAACAAGTAACATTTAGTCTTAATATTGATCGCATGAATCAATTTGCACACACTAACAAAATTACATTGTGCTTGTAAAATAATAATACTACTTCTATCGAATCGCTCACAACCCTGGTTATTATTGACGTGTAGCTGCAATCACTGCTCAGGATCCTGATATATTCGAAGTGGGAATCTCAGCACGTGAGACGAGGGGCTAGCACGCACTGTTTGTAAACACAGGGCTAAATAAAACGTACGATTACGCTACGTCAATACGATTACATTGATTTACTATTCATGTTAATTTCGATAACATTATTATACATATAAAAAGAGTCGAGGCAGTTATAAGGACTGCCGACAGAAGTGAAATATCAAAAGAATTAAATAACTGTGTTGTCTTTTGCATTTTTAAATTAATTATTGTGTTAATTATTTAAATTTCATAATTTTTATACTGAATTTATAAACATTAGTCTGGTTTTCGCATGCTTTGGCACTCTGAACAATAATTGGTAAGTGGTAGAGTCATGCTAAAGCTATTACTGGCTTCAGCTTTGAATGGATCGGCTCGCCCGGGGTAGTACCACCCTCTCACAAAAAACCGACGTGGAATAACAGTGCTGCCATTGTTGCGTTTCGTTCGGTCAGTGAGAGCGCCGGAGGACCACGTCCTCTCCCCTCAACTCTCCTTCCTCCTCTTCCCTTCTCACCCTTCCCCCAAACACAGGCTGGCCACGCATTTGCAACTCTCCTGATGTTCCTAGTGTCTATGGACGGTGGTGATCACTTAACATCAGGTGACCCGTCTGTTCGTTTACCTCATATGACATAAAAAAATAAAAATGATTATATATTCATTACATAATATACATTTTTATAAAGTTTATTAATCAATAAAACACGATGAGCTGCTAGATATAAGTTGCTATGAAGGATTTTTTATTTATGCGACCTCTATAACATAATAAATTACATGTAGATAAGACTCGTTCAATTTTCTACGTTCAAGTTCAGTACACCTAGATCCTAAATAATGTTAGAATCTTTAGCGTAGGAATCTTAAGATACTCGTGCATTTATATCTATGAAATTTGGACCAAGGATCCTTACTAGTAATATAAATGTGAATATGTGTATGTTTGTTTGTTACGCTTTCACGCTTCAACTACTAAATCGAACGTCATAAAATTTTGCATACACATTGTGAGGGACACGGAAAAAAACAAACAGGGATGCACAAATGCGTAATTATAGAGAGTGCACACTATGGATATGTAGGGGTCAAAGGTCACTCATCGTTTTTCCTTTCCGCATAATGTTCTATACCCCAGTTCAGTTGTAGACGTGTAGACAAGGGAAGGAGAAAGGAAGGGGGAAGGGAAGAGGGAAGTGGAGGGGAGGTGGTCCTCCGGCGCTCGCACTGACCGAACGAAACGCAACAATGCAAGCACTGTTACTTTACCTCGGTGTTTACGAAGAGATTTATCTTTCGGGATCATACGAAAACGGCCTGCCTACATTGAAATCATAATAAATCTTGAAATGACTTTGTGTATAATGTTTTAAATAATAAATACCCTTTTATTTGTATGATTTATTATTATTTTCATAATTACAATTCGACAGTTTGTAACGACGATTTTAATGGACCAGAGAATTATTTATTGAAACCGTTTATTTTATTAACAACTGGCTTATATAGAGATATACAGAATGATCTATATGTGTGTTATATTATGAGCAATTACATTCAAACGCTTGTTGGAAAAATCGGTTCTAATTATATATAGATATGCACATATATAGATAGTTGTTATTATGTTCTAACTGATTCGGGTGTGACCTATTTTCGCTTTTGTTATCAAACTCGTCTTGACAACAAAAGGCTTTGAGCACTGGGATTATTAACCGTCAGTGTTCATCTACCAATAACAATTGAGAATAGTACTTCAAAACCGATTAGATAGTTAGATAGAGTATATATAAACTCCACAGTGATAACATAATTGAAATTAAATATAAATGTAACAAACCGATTCATATGAATTTAAATGGTCTTTGATATCAGTAAATTGTACTAACATATTTTAAAAATATTCTTTTTTTTTTATTGTAGCATGGCAAAATGACTGCACTGTGCCTGATGGTAAGCACAGTACAATCCAAAAACAATGGCGACCACCGAGTGACACACTATCTATCGCCGGTCGCCGCTGTCGTGCCGGCCTGGAAAAAGCTGGATATGCACAGGCTGATCCCGAAACGCGACCCGCAGAAGCGAATCACTATGACGTGATTTTTCGTCATATGCATGGTGGTCGCGACCCAGTCGGGCTTCTAAACCCTACCACCCGCAATTCTATTGGGTATTGGCAATTACTTTGCATCAAAATAATTATAATCTTTCTACTAGTTTTTAGGCTTATCATATCTACCTACAGTGCTCAATTGTATAAACACTTAATATCAAATTACGACCAAATCTGAAGCAAAAAGTATTATTGTAGTCACAAAAAAATCTTATAAAAGAAAGCCATGAAAGGTTTTTCCAAGTTACATGTATTTTAATATTTTTCCACTTTTGTGTGTTGTTTTCCTTCTTTTATGAAGCTTCCTATAATGTCTAGAGTAACAGAAAAACAAATACATAATGATAAAGGTCACTATTATAAGAATATAAATTAAGCTGGTCTGCATAGTGATACTAATAAAAATGAAATTATAGCAAACCCTTAAAATATAATTCAGATGATGAACCGAAGGCAAGATAATATATAACCATTTACAATATCAAGATCATTCTGTATAATTACGTACAATAAAGAGAAGTGCATGGAATTAAGCTAAATTACTTTATTAATTGGCACCGAGACGTTTATTAATAATCTAACACTGATCGTTAAGTGACGAAGCTCTTAGACTATTTAAACATCTTTTATAAATATAAAACATTTATACCACAAGTATGAGAAAGTTTTAGAATTTATCAGATAAGATAGTCACTCGTCTAAAATAATGCATGTTACATTAAAACAGACTTTAAATTCTTATATGATTTAGTTGTAAAAAAGGCAAAAAACAGATCTTATTCACTATAAATCTAGAATAAACTATAATGTTGGCAACGTTCTAAATTCGCACAAGTATATCAGTTATTGTGAAACTTTAAAAAATATACCTTCTATTTTTCTTTACTTCGAAATTTAATCTTCGTCAAACCACATCAACCAATCATTTAATACTAAAGATTCATTCTACATTGTTTTATGTAGTAAAAGTACAGGAAATTTGTGAAACATTAAAAATTGACAATAATCAATTCCAATCAAGCCATATCAACACGTAACTAAATTTTTTTCTAAATAATTTATACCAATATCAGTCATGCGCATATTATTTAAATTAAAATTTCGACAGTTTTCTACTGCTAAATAAAATATTCATATAAAAATAGTGACGCCAGAAGTTTATACGATTACCATTTGATGATAATTAGAGCAATAAATTCTCTTTTTTAAATTTTACTTTATTAATTTGATGCGAAAATTACAGCAATAAGATTCATATATTTATCCCACCAACTACTTTCAATTATGTACGAAGCTATAAACGGAATTAATATTTTCAAATTGCGAAATAGCCATAGAACTACTACATGCTAATTATACAAGAAGTACACAGATTCCCCATACATAACCAATTATATTATCAATAGAAAACTGAAGAGAAAACTCTATCACATTAAAACTAAGAACATCTCTGTAGCAGATAACATTAGTAGACAATAATTATAAGGAATTATTTACAATAGTTTAAGTATCAAGAATAAAGATTTGACTCCTTTACGTAAAACGAATTTACAACCCTAAAGTTAAAAGGTACTTGGATCTGAAATATGTGTTAGCTACTTAAATCTAAAATGTGATTTGAGATACACAACAATTCAAATTGCGACTCTTAAAAATGACTCTTAGTAATTAACAATTTAGCACAAAATAAAGGAACTTTAAAATTAGGCGTAACTCTGAGCGTGTTCTAATGGTAAATTGGAAAGTTTATTTCCTTTTTCCACCCAGTTCTTTAGTCTACCCCTCAATTCTTCTAGACTCTTCGATTTAGCTTTGTTTATCCTTTTGTACTTCACGTCCTTTGGTTTCGTAACGTTCCTGTGGTTTGACATCACCCGGTTGTATGTAACAACTTGATTCGATCTCGGTTCCGGGTCGTCTTCGCTTTCCGCGTTTGATGTTACTTCTTCCTCGGAATCATTGGCGGGCATCATTCTTTTTGGCACGTAAGTATAAGACCACACCTCTTTACCGGCTTTTGGTTTAACATCTTTCTCGCTATCAATGCTTTTAATTTCACCAGTTAAGACAACACTCCGCATCCTGAAATTATCCCTCCTCTGAGCTAGGAGAGAAGTACGTTTCTCTTCATCCGTTTTATTGGCTTCTTTTAATTCTTTCTCTGTGCTATTCTGAGCACTAAGACCCTTGGTTGAATCACCATCTACTTCTTCTTCTACGCTGTAAACAGTTTCCAATATTTCTGGTCTTCGGAGAAAACCGTTGGAGCGTCTTACAACACTGTATTTCAAATTTGGGTCTATCGCATCTGATATTGACCTAACGATGGTAACACTGTCAGGATTTGCTGATCGAAACCTTGGTATGTTAGGAATATTAGTGTCATAATCTGTATCCTCCATAATAACAGCAGAATCTGAATCATTTAAAGAATCAAAATCTGCAGTAATATGGGAGTCCTGAAGCATATATCTGAAATCGGGTATGTTTTGCGATGTATCTATTCCATTATCTAAAAGTTTAGCTTGAAGGTTTTCTATAACTTTTTGCTGTTTTATAATTATTGTTTCTCGTAATGCAAGCATGTTGGTGATCTCCTTTTGCTTTCGAACTAGCCTTGATTCGAAGAGTAGGAGTTGACTGGAGAGAGTTTTGAGTTGTTCCGCCTTCTCGCGTTGTAAGCGACTGACGAGTTCTTCTTGGGTGCGTTGCGCACGTCGCCATGTCAGAAGCTGGTGCGCCTGAGCTCGATATTTCATACGAAGGTCCCTGGAAGTGAGAATATCATTATATTAATAATTATTTCATTTTTTTTATTTATCATTTATGTTTAGATAATGGTTTATGTGGTTACCTGATGGTCCTTCTAGCCTCTTCCAAAGTATGGGCTTCTAGAGGATCTGTGAGCGAAGCCGCCAGCGACACGTCCGGCTCCGTTGGACTGTTCAGAGCCGATTCGCTCCGGCTGTTAACAAAAAGAACAAAAATATATATAAATATTCAAAAATATATCACTATCTTATGGAACAGAGTATGAAGAGTTCGGATCGTTTTAAACCAACGTACAACTATAATTTTCGTATTAATATTGAACCTTTTTGGGTGAATTATTGTAAATTTATAACACATTTAGGTATCAGTGATAAATGAAAACAAAAATACATATTTGGAAGCTTAAAGCAACAACGGATTTATATGCATGCATAGGTTTGCCATATATCATTTATCATTACATGAATTAAAAATAAAATAACTTTTAAGTGAAAACGCACAAAGCTGTATTATTACTGTTACCCAACACAGTTCCCGATACAACCCTAATAGTTTCTTTTTCCAAACGCGTAACAGAGGACATAATCGTAAACTCACACGATCCCAACGTAACCGGTCCCTGGGTAATGTTGCCATGTGCTTTATGTTACAGGAGAGTATGAATTTTGTACGAACTGCCCTAATGAAGTTATGCTCTAACGTAGAAGACCCTAGTTGTTAAATAACAGAGTACGTTGTCTACACAGAGTTAATTACTTCGGCAATTACTTGGGTTCTTTTCTGTACTGAATTCAAAAACAATTTCATTATAGTCAACTCATTGGATTAATACATGAATATTGATATTTAAAGATCTTCGTTTTTTTATAGTTTGAATATATACTTTTAAGCTGATGTCGCGTCGTATAGGAATATAGAACCTGACAACAATTTTCACGGCTTACGCGGCTCGTAAATCGGTTGTCAAATAAGCGGTAACTTACTTAAGATCTTTCCGCATGAAAGAACTTTCAGAAAGTTAACTCGATATTCACCTATAAAGTCTCTGATTGAAATTCGGGTTTAATATATAGGAATTTATGACAGCCATAACAATAACTTCTTTGATTTTACGTATCATCACTTTCCAACCTTCGTTGTCAGATTAAGCTAGGATCCAGGAAAATTGCAAGTCAATTTTTTTATTATGTAATTATAACTGAACGTAATCTTACTAGAAAGTCTGCCCCTTTAAGAATAATACCAAAGATCGTGTTTACTTTCTTCAATTCTTATCAGTTCTGAGCAGATGGCAATTTCGCATTTACTTTAAGTATAGGTTTTATCTGTTGAAAAAAGTACAAGACATAATATATACTATTAACCTCTCACATCGCCATACGTTATTTTACATGGTGAAATTATTATGGGTATCAGCTGGGCAGCTAAGGATGGGTTATATCCAACTCTCAAGGACTCAAACCCTATGAAGTTCTTCGCACACCTTGTCGGCCGGGTAGAAGATACTACCTATGTAATACATCCTCTCCTCGAGCGCTGCCATATGATGAGTAAGAACTAATTGATGAATACGCTTGAATAAAGCGAATCGTCTTTGATTATGACAACTGATCATAAATTATAATGGTCCGAACATTTCGGTCTGCAACTTTTCATAGTGCAACTACACCCTATGGGTCATCATTGTCATTCGATTTTTAAATAATATTTAAGGTTAATTGCTAGGATATCTATATTTAGCGATAAGGAAATAATTTGGCATTTAAATAGAACCAACAAGTGTGCCTATACCGTAAAAATGTTGACCACGTCATGAATAACTGGATTTGTAAACGTTGTTTAGTGCCCGCTGAAATTCTTCTAACATTATGGTCGCTGTTATATACTTTACTATACCAAATCAATATTAAAAGTTACATATTTACATAGTGTAAAATGAAGTTGTTTTCGCCGTCTGTACCCTTAGATCTTTTAAACTATACAACGAATTTTAATACAGCAATAGATAGAGTGATTCAAGAGGTAGGTTTATATTTATAATACACACATATTATAGTATAGAAAAGCCGAAAAAATCAAAGATTTGTAATGTGATGTCGTAACAAAGTAATTTTTGTGCGCTTAAATCGCAAACGCTGGCTAAACCTTGCGAGATAGATCAAATTAATGTACTACTGAATTGTATATCTTTAAAAGGTCGATAAAAACGTCCAAGATGGTATATATTTATCTCTAAAGGATAAGCCCACAGAAACCATTGTAATCTTTTTACAAAAATAATTATGTGATATTTACCAATCTATTTTATACAATACAGTATTAACCCTTATCCAGTTAAATACATTACATACTTGGTACATGTCTTGTAGATCAAAACTGCCCTAAACAGTATTTCATTAAAATGGATATCTATATTGCACCCGTACGAAGCTGGGGCGGATCGCTAGTCTCTGATAAATAACGCTACTGTTTGTTTTTCCTTAACTTCAGACAGTATATATAAGCGATGGAAAGTAGTTCCTTTGTCACTGACTATTTATACTAACTCCTTCATTATAAATAATTGAAATAATGTTACGCCTGTTTATACTTATCTACGTTAAAAATACACCGACGGACGGGTTATGAAGATGCTCGTTGGGCCTTTAACTGTTTAAGAGATAACGAGAAACTGAGCGGTTTAAGCTAATTTCCCTAAATTATACAAAGATTATGTTTAAGTGATGATACTCTTAAAATTAAGGTATAATATAATTAGTGAATACATTACTTCGCACAGATAAGATTATGAAAAACAATGAACCGGACTGCATAAATAATTTTTTTATTTATATTACCGAAGGAATTGTTACTTTGAGGCTTAAAAAAAAAACAAAATTAACCAGAATTACATGTATATTATTATAATACTATCTCATATATTATAGCTTTCCAAAGAATGAACTATATATATACTTGTACATACATCCTTCTGCAAAGTTGAGTAAATATAGGTTGATCTTAGGGTTATACACGTCTATCCACAAAATAATTTAGAAGAAAATTAGAAACAGCCAGCCAAAATAATTCACTTTGATTAAACAATCGGAAATTACATTGACTCCTTCTATCAGTTTCTTTAAATATATTTAAATGTAGGTAGTAAAACCATAGCGTAACCTAATGATATAGTCAACTAAGTAAATAAATGTTCTTTTCTTTTCTATTATGTAACTTTTTCGTTGTTGTATTTATTGTTTTCTTAATTTAGGTCAAAATACTACGTTACATCAAGTGTAACCAAAGCACTGGTTAGTTAGTAGTGAAGATCTACAGATGGCTTTCTTCCAGACGCCAGACTCCAAACTGAGACTCTGTCACGCGTTTTACCATATTTACTATTGATTGCAATATTCTCATAGTATGATGCCTGATTTCGAGAATAGCTATTGTAAGACATAAAGGGGCGAAATAAGCAGACTAGTTTTGGTAAACATTAGTCCAACAGAAGAGAAGTTTACGGAGAATATCTGCAAAAAGAATGTATAGGTAGTTATAGAGACTATTAAGGAATACTTTAAGTGCCCTAAGAGCTACTGGCATACATGTAACTATCGAATGCATTTACATGTGCCTGTTGGTGTGTATGCAGTTTGTAACCCATCACCGCCTCTGCAATACATTGCAAGCGAAAAAAACACATACTCAATCTACTTGCATGCCTACTTACAGGCATGGTATTTGACAAACGATAGTAGCTAGCACGAACAATGACAACGAAGCACCGATTTGTCATTGTACAAGCTATAAATGAGTAAATAAAAGAGTCCGGTGAAGCTGTAAAGACCCTGCAGGGTCAATAGCGTAGTCAGTTCGAGAAAAAAAAAAAAAAAAGAGTAAATAAAAGAAAGTCCCTCTAGTCGTATTTCGTATGAAGAAAACAATCAAGCTGATATAAGCCTTTAGCTTTCTGTTATAGATCGCTTTATCTCTACCTTTTATAAGTATGTTCGCACCGCAAACATGTGACGCCCCGTTACTCAGTACCAAGGGCTATAATTTTCCGCCAGTGTAGACAGTTCTCGCATTATACTACGGAGAGGTCGCGTAGTCGTATGATCATCACTAGTTCAGTTACAGTTATGTTATTATATGAAAACAGCAGTATAGACTCAGGTCGTAAACCTTTCTGTCAAATCCATTCCAAACGGTTATCACGAAAACCCATCGACACAACATTGCTAGTTTTTCTTCTCAGCCTATATGTGTGTGAATAATTTTTTTTAAAGATCCTCCTTAACAACACTTAACTGTCCCTTAATCAGGTTTATTAAACTTGGAATTGAAATTGGTAAGAAATAGAACATTTTTAAAACAAAATTTTTACTTCAATAGGATAGTAGAAACAGTAAAAGCATTAGATGTACATTTAAATTTTTTTTGAAGTTAATTAAGACAATGAATAACCTCAAAAAAGTTTTAGAAATAGACATTCATGCTGTTAACATACACAATAGACATACGAGTACATAACACGCAATGAATAATGTACATAATGATTAGATAGATACATACATAGATACATAATCAGCATTAGGAAGACCTGTACGTAAATACATTCGGACAATATCCTTTATATTGAAGCCGTATAAGAACCTGAAACGACCAACACAACAATGGTTGAGTTGATATATTATTAGATTACGAATAAGGGAACGTTCGTGTAATATTATTTACTTGCTAAATTATAATTAATGATTATTATCATCGAACGTTACGAGCAAATATGTTTGTATATTTTGTGAATCATTGATATGTAAACTTGTGGTATTCTATCCCATTCTATGCACATTTGGAGCCTTCCAACCGGTATAGTTCAACTCGAAATAAATTCAAGATTAATTGACATTAAATAAGGACTTTAAATAGTTCCATGAAAGTTCAGGTTTTTAGGTGATAGAGCCACGCTGAAACTATGATTGGTTTCAGCATGAATGGGTCGACTCGCCCGGGGTACTACCACCCTCTCATAGAAAATCGACGTAAAGTAACAGTGCTTGCATTGTTGCGTTTCGTTAGTTCAGTGAGAGCGCCGTAGGCCTACCTCCCCTCTCCTCTCCCCCTCCCTCCCTTTCCCCAAAACAGGGGCTGGCACCGCACTTGTGACTCCTCTGGTGTTGTTAGTGTCTATGGACGGTGGTGATCACTTAACATCAGGCGACCCAACTGGGCGTTTGCATGCTATGAAACAAAAAAAAAAGTTTGAACTGCACTTAAAATTCTGTTATAATACTTAACTCAAAGAACTATTGCCAATTGTATTTCAACGGGAACTTGAACATACAATGTTGACTCCGGTGGACGGGATCGAAAATGACAACCAAAGACCTCCAAATATTGTGTTATTAGATACTGTACAGATATGGTTATTTACTCACATAAACTAAGTATAACACAGTGACTAAAATATTTGGAATAGTAAAAAAAACATATGTAATTAAACACGGGCTGGCAACGCACTTGCGACTCCTCTGATGTTGCACGTGTCTATGGACGGTGGTGATCACTTAACCTCAGGCGACCCATCTGTTCGTTTGCATGCTATGAAACAAAAATAAAGTTTGAACTACACTTAATATTCTGTTATAATAGTTAACACAAAGAACTATTGCCAATTGTATTTCAACGGGAACTTGGAGATACATTGTTGACTCCGGTGGACGGTATTGCAAATGACAACCAAAGAACTCCAAATATTGTTTTATTAGATACTAACACACACAGTGACTAAAATATTTGGAATAGTAAAAAAAACATATGTAATTATACATTCCAACTACACGTGCACGTTTTTACACTATAGAGAGTTGGTCGCCAGACCGAAAACACCAGCAATTATATCTTTTAGTAAATTGCGAGTAACATATAAGTAGCAAATTAAAAACCGCTTGCACAGGAAGTCATGCCATATGACGGTTCCTTTCCCTTAGGGATCAGTGGGGTCGTCCATCCTTATCATATGCTTTGTAATAGAAAAGGATGGGTGGTGTTTACGAGGCCAAATTGGTTGCGGTTGGCGAAGCACGCCCGGGCGCGGCGTCGGCAGGTGGTCAGCGGGATTTCCGTTGGTACCACATTTTGTAAAATATAAAAAAAATACTTCGGTTCTTGAACTGGAAACACAACTTTTTTCTAACCGGAACTTATAAGAAATTGTAATTCAACATTGTGCAAATGCTACAGGCCCTAATGTTTAATATAATACTTTTAAAAAATCGTGATCACCAATTTTTGTAAAAAATCTTACGTTTTGGACAAGCTTAAAAATAAATTTCTTGATTTATTAACTTTAATGTAAACATATTTAAGGCTGGTAGAAGCGGTATAAGGTTTACCTTTAAAAGCGGTGATGTCACACATATCTATCGGAAAACAAGAATATTCGTGAATACTTCGGGACTAAGGAATAAGGATGTTTGACAAGATACGTTGGCTTATGAGGCGCTTCAAGTTATGCCAAATATGACTTCGGTTCTTTTGAATAGATTTTGAATAGATACAAGTAAAGAGACCACGAAATACTGGTTAGATTGTAAGCCATTTTCTCTTCATAACATAAAGACGTACGAAATTAAAAATTTAGATTTGTGACACTTTTGATCAATTGTTGGTGTTTTATTAAACAGAAAAGCTCGTCAGCTTTGCTTTCAGTGGTTCTCATGGCTTCATGTAACTGGAGCCGCGTAACTGTTCCTACTTGGTTTATTTATGTAACAGGTGACCTACTTCTAGCCTTTGTGCTCTCCAATTTCCCAATCATTTTTAGTGTTTCTAGGTTATCCGACGGCCGACCTGGTTACAGAATCTTTTATAAAAACGATAAAGGATTTGTAATGAGAACATGTCAGTAGGAAATATAGAATGATTTATTGCTTTTAGATTATTTTTTAATACTTTAGGTTTTTAACAAAGATCTCGCCTGCTATTATTAAATAACAATGAACTAAGATAATAAACGCTAAATCTTGAGAACGAATAGATCTCAGCTGTAGCTTGTGAAACACACGTATAGTTACTTGGTGCTACTTTATAGATAGTAGCAGACTAAGCCGGAAAACGAAAGAAAACGCATTTGTAACATACACGTAAATATGTAATTAAAGACGCAAAATATATTTATATATCTTCTTCTATATATAAATAAAATGATAAAGGTATGCCGTTTTGCGCGCATCACTCAAAAAGTGCTGGATAGATTTCGATGTTTTTTTTTTCTTTCTCTTAGATACTTGTTCCTTATCTAAAAATAATTATCAATATAGCTTCATTTATTACAAAAGCCTTAAGTTTAAAGGAATTGTAATTTTAATAAGCACTACGCTTTCAGCCATGTGTGTTTTTTTGCCGTGATGAATTGATAGAATACTAAAGGGCGCAGACGAATTCGTGAGTACCATCAGTACAATATAAATGTACAAGGAAACAAATAAAACAATTTAAAACACTGTATTGCGGATATGTGTATAACAAATGGATCCCGAGTCAGCACATATGAAGTGAGTCCTTCATCGCTTATTTTCACTCGATACCTAAAGACTTACGTTCGTACAATTCTAAAAAAGCTTAACCATGTAATTCCTTTTTTATAATTTATTTAGGGGGCTTTAACCTTAACTTAATCTACAGGCTGCATAACTTATAAAAAACAATTTATTAAAGCTAATATAAGCTAATACTCATAACAGTGTTTTTCTTCCTCCGCTTCATTGCAGGAATTGAAGTTATGTCGACTGATGCAATGCCCGATGTCCGGACATACTACCTCTGAACCATCATCTAAAACGTAATATAATTCGATCGAAAAGGATTATAATTACATTTAAAACACTTAATTGAAGATTTCAAATTTAAGCTCATGTTAATTTCTGCTACTTTATTTACAACACATTTCTAACGACCTCGTTAGTGCCGATTGAAGATTCATCATTAATTTACTTCTCTCGGGGTTAGACTCTCGTTTATCTTACGTAAATACGTTTTACGCTTGTATGTATACCTTGTAAACTTGTAACATATTGTATCTAATTCCAAAAATGTTACGTACAATACTATATATAATGTGCTATAATAATGTGCTAAGTCGTTATGGTCTAATTGTTTGACCGGTGGAATATCATTTCGATGTCCGCAGCTTCGAACCCCGTCATGTACCAACGGAATTCCAAATTTTTCGGAATTTCCCATACATTTACTAATTTAAATTAGTAACACTATCGGCTGACGGTGAAGGAAAACATCGTGAGGAATACCGAACCTGAGAAATGTTCCTGTAGGGGGGAAAACATGGACCCGTGGACTTTTCAGAGTTTGAAATCACCAATACGTCGTGGGTTGGCGTGGTGATTATGCTCATACCCTTCCTTTGGAAAGAGGCTTATGCCCTGCAGTGCGTCTCTTACAGACTGATGATGATGACATGTGCTGTGAGTATAAAATAAAGAAGGGGTTTTATGTAAACAATCTTAGTATATATAGCCACGATTCTAGATGATCGTTGTTGTTCTTGGATTGTACATCGATTAGTAGTAACGCCACTTTACTGTTCGACCATAAAAAAACTATTTTTTTTAATTCGCCATCAGGGGACTGCCGATATATTTGAAGCAAAGAAGTGTATAGTATTCGCGTGCAGAGACATACAAGGGTGTCTAGAGTGGTGGCGTTGAGAGGGCGTTATGATATATGACAGCGGTATGCCGTTTGCCGTGACGGCATACTGGTCGATTTTACTGCGAAGGCGAATAGATATTTGACATAAAAAATATTTCTTCTTATATTTTAATATTCTATCACAAGATAACTAGACCTCTTGCGAGTATCTGGATTATGTGGTGAACATTCTTCATTAATAATGGAAACGGCTGTGAAGTGAAATTCATTGTCGTTTGTCTTCCCGTCTGAATACAATTTGAGAGTCTTTATACGAAGAATGAATAGAACGAAGATTGACCAGACAAGATCAAAAAGTAGCACTAACTAACTAACTTACTGTTATTATTAACTTATATTTAAAAATCTTTTAATCACTAACATTTTATTCAATTAAACATCGTAAATATATGCTTCACATGTCAGAATATACAACGTTTTTAATAAATTTGTATTCGAAGAATGAGTTGACATATTCTTGATCAGATATGATCAAGAAGTAGCACTAACTAACTAACTTACTGTATTATATTTAAAAATATTTTAATCACTAACATTTTATTCAATTAAACATCGTAAATAATTGACTCATGCTTCGCATGTCAGAATATACAACGTTTTTAATAAATTTGTATTTTCAAGTATAATCCAATATGTAGGAATCCCTTCGCTAGCCCAAAAGCCTCTTTCCGAAGGAAAGTCCGGGCGGTACGTAATCAATATGTTAGCCTAAGATAACCAAACTCCAAGTAATCCATCTAGAGTTCTATATTTTCCTACATACTGTAGCACTGAAGAAAAATTTTTCAAGTTCAAGTTTTTTCACGATATTTTCCTTCAGAGTTAGCCAGTAGCGTTATAGATTCAAATTAACAGCCAAAGGCACGCAAATTTCGAACCTAGTGACCTCCGATCGATATTCCGTCATTTCAAGCTACACGATAGCCTGTTATATTAGAATAGATAGTTCTGTTATATTAGAATGCTTCCTAAACAGAGAATATTAAAGATTATAAAAAATTTACGGACACGGAATTTATTACAAGTCGTTAAAAATGAAACAGTTCAATGGAGAAGAGGTTAAGGTAACATTTTATCCATGTTTTATGAACGAGGGAAATTTATTTCCAATCAAGAAAGGGCATCCGACAAAGCTTTATATAATATGTCTGAAAGCGTATTACAAACTATATCCAAAGGGCTAAAGTGTTGATTTATTTTTAAATACCTAGTTGGCTTTTGAAACTTTCACTTGCTTCTTAAATTTCAGTATCTACATCGTCGGTTTATAGAGCCTTGGTAATTTTGGAACTTTTTCAAATTACTGTTTACGCCTCGTTACATTCATAATTATAAAAAAGTCGAGGTTAAATTGACTAAACCTGTTATTTTTTAAATGTATGCTTTCAAACAAGTCTGCATTTTTAGGGTTTGAAGTTTTAGGACTGTATTATTTTTCTGTTATTTCATAAACTTTTCATATTTTTGAGGATAGTTTATTGAAAAAAGGCCTAGTAACATACATTTTAATTTACCTAATATCAAAAACCGAATATAATTTCGTATAGATTTGCTAGATTTTTTCAATCTTTTGAACAGGGTATCCTGTTAAACTATGTCACAAAGGAACTATGTAATAACAATCACTCGGGATTTTAACTATATTAATTGCAACAAAAAAGGTAACAACAATGCCTAATCTATCACCATCAACCCGAACGCAGCTTTCTATCATAGAATGAGTTTTCAGAAAGCAGGTCAATACTACATTCGATCTCAGAATCTCTTAACAATGTTAGTATTGTTATATATAGCTTCAGTATTCTTGGCTCTGCGTAGATCTCGACAATTGAAGCTTGTTTTTTTTTTTTAATATTTATCAACCATCTCTCCATGCCTACTGGGATAGGCTGAAGGACTTTTCTATTATTACGAACTTTTCACTTGTTTACGATTCCTTGAATCTATAGATAAAACATATAAAATATAAGTTACTGTTGTTTGTATGTTAAATCTTCGAAACGACTGATTTTACCGAGAATTTTACATGAACTTATAGAGATTAGAGAAGAAACAGAAGTAACTTAAAACACTTCAAATGGTAAAAGGGATTAAGTAATAAAAAAATAAATCTATATAAAAGAAAATTCAAAATCATTCCATACAACATTTTACTGGTTTTAACATGAATGGGTCGGCTCGCCCGGGGTAGTACCACCCTCTCATAGAAAACCGACGTGAAGTAACAGTGCTTGCATTGTTGCGTTTCGTTCGGTCAGTGAGAGCGCCGGAGACCCACCTCCCCTCCCCTCTCTTCTCTCCTCTCCCTTTCCCTCCCCTAACCCTTCCCTCCAAAAGATGGCAACGCACTTGCGACTCCTCTGGTGTTGTTAGTGTCCATGGACTGTGGTGATCACTTAACAGCAGGTGATCCACCTGTTCGTTTGCCACCTATGACATAAAAAAAAAAAAATACTAACTACGGAGTACCTAACGAATGAAATCGAGTGCAACAGCTAGTCCTCAGTATATCCACATCAATTACTACATCTTGTATTATATATTGTCAGCTCTTCTTATTCATAGATATATAAGTGGTGACCGTGACTCCGTCAGCGTGGAATCGAATTAAAAAAAAAACAGTGGCTAATAGAATCATCCGAATATATTAAGTCCATTTACTTATCTACTTCTCTCGTACTTAAGTCGCATCGTCATTAAAATTACAACAACTTTTGATTGAGTGAACCGATTTTAATGAAATTAAGACTGGATGTTACTCGATGATATACTTTATGAGTATTTTGAGTTGAGGTTTTATCCTGAATGCAGTACTTTAGTAGTGATGCGTGTTTAAACAAATAGCCTAACAGACATTTCTAAAAATGATTGAATTGTATTTTATTATTATTATTTTTTTATATCATAGGAGGCAAACGAACAGATGGGTCACCTGATGTTAAGTGATCACCACCTTCCATAGACATTTGCAACATGAGGAGAGTCGCAAATGCGTTGCCAGCCTATGTTGGGGGAGGGAGGAAGGGAAGGGGGAATGGAGAGGAGGAAGGGGAACGGAGTTGGACCTCCGGCGCTGAGCCGACCCATTCATGCTGAAACCAGTAATAGCTTCAGCGTGGCTCAACCACCTACAAAAACCTACCTATTACTTAATCCAAGACACCTGCAACAATATGTTTAGATTTACGTTCGTATTATATGTATAGATGTGTTAATTGCGAATACAATTACAGCTCCATACCGTATATTTAACAATGTTAAGTGTTACCGGATCTAATTTCACTAAAACCAACAAAAAGATCGTCCATATACAAACACAATTCAGGACACGTACGTCGACGCTCAGCCGCCACTTTCGCCGGTTAAATTATGTATGCCATCAGTATACTCTGCTACTTACCAGACAGCGTTGAGAGGAGTCCGTATGACCTGTACACAGTGCAGTTATCAACGGGCCAGTGTTACTTATTTATCTTAATGTCGCTGATTCCAGCGATTTCGTCTACGTATCTCAATTGTTTTGTTAATATAGCATATATCTGAAAGGGACTCTGCGTTTTCGACGAAAACTCCCAGGCGACTTGGCTTTTTCCGAGACTTTAATCGTTACATTTCAACTCATTCACAAAAAAAAAAAACAAATTATATACCTAAATCTTCCTCGAGAATCACTCTATCTATTATTGAAAACCGCATGAAAATCCGCGCAGTTTTTGAGTTTATAGCGAATACTGTCTGTTATGTATGTTTGTTATAATCGCGGCGGAGGACTTTATTTTTTAACGTGTAGTGATACAAAATATATGTAGTTAAACACGGGCACGAACAACAATTATTTAATTAATCAATTTCGACATATGTTTTGTTTTGTTACTAACTACATAATTTAATCATATAATATTCGTAAATATGTTTAAAAATAGAACAACAAT
>MU161735.1:3897-19150 GCA_015888305.1 Antheraea pernyi
AAAAAAAAATCTATTTCTTTTTATCGAGTACATAACTCTTGTAGCGAAAAAAATCTTACTATAACTATTTTATTCCATTATATTAACATGATTAAAAATAATGTGGCTAATGATATTACGATACATTTAGAAAAAAAAACCTTTGCAAAACCACTTGCAAGGTTTATTTATTAAATTTTTGTTATGTTTATTGCAATCTGAGTCATATCACGCCTTAGCATCTTGCAAATTGATTCGACTTTGCAAATTATAGGTAGTTTATGATTTTTTAGAATTATATATAACGTAATGAATTTAATTATGTACTATGATTGTATGCAGTTAGTAAAATAAATTGAATATATCATGATAATTAATCATTTCATCATTATGGTATATGAGTACTTTTTTTTCTTCCGCATAGCCTCTGCAATAACTACCTAATTATCGTAATAATTCATAGATTTAATTTATATGTTCGCTTTTTAAAGCTTTCGGCTTTAATGTGGGCTAAAGTTCGTTAAAATTCCTAGTTATTTTATTAAAGAAATGACACCCATATTAATATCCTATATCTTTTTAAAGGTATAAAAAAAAGCTATAGAGGTCTACCGTTGTGCACACCACGCAAAAACTGCTGGACAAATTTAAATAAAAAAATTTGGTGACCGCTGTCGCGACTGGCTCGCGCTGTCTTTGTTTCGCAAGTCTAACCTTTTTTTTTAACGTGGAGAAATCTTTGTTCAGACATTGCCAGGTCCCCGGGTTGGGGCCTGAACTGAGTCGACCTCTAATCGACTAAAAAACTCCGCCGCAATATGTTTGGTGTCACGGGGTGCGCGAACAGGCTCGGCAACACCCTCCGGCGGCAGGCGTTTCCCACGCCACACTCGACTGAGGCAGCCCGGTTGCAAGACTGCCTCCCAGCCCGTCGAACCCGTGCAATGGGAGGTCAGGGCCCGTGTATTTAATCTGTCATTATACTGTTGTTCCACCTCACGCATTGTGACGTAATACATAAATTTTATAAATTGCTTATTTTATTTATTTTATACATCATTTTCTTTTAACTAAGATATCACAATAGTGATAACTAATTTAACGTATAATAAGTAAATTTTCTTTATTAAGATCTGAACAAAAATATTATTCATAAATTGAAATTGTTTGCAACATATCTGTATGTAATGGAACGTTTTTTAATGATGAGATCTTATCGAACGACTGCTATTCAGAGTTGCTTGCATAAAAAACTTAAATTAGATGTTTAGCTAGAGTCCACGTGAACACGCTTTTGTAATAAAGTATTTTAAACATGTCTTCAACTAGATTTTAAGCACTGCCTAATAAAACTAGTGTTATACCCGTGTTTATTTTTGTTTCTGTAATAAGCCCGCTAGTATTTATACTTATGAAATTTTATAAGCGAATTATATTTTTGGATTAATTTCTTTAATGTTTTTTCTGCATTACATAAAGTAAACTATTTTTTTATGATAATAGACAACACAGACAAAGTCGCAGATATCACCTAGTATCAAACATACTTTTAACAGCAAACTCTTAAATAAATATGTCCGTTTTTTATTGTTTGATGAGACACACGAAATTGATTCCAAAAATTATCAAGCTATTTAATTTGAGAACTTGTTTTCGGTTTGCGTCCAAAAGTGCTAAATGATCAGTATAAAAAGTCGATGTATCGTCATTGACGAATTCATAAAGTCAACGCGGAGCTAACAATCGCTACACCCGTGCCAAATAAATCTAAGGTAGGTTTTGCGTGGACGTCGAAATATTTTTAATTGTTTAAATTATCACCAAAACATTTTTTTTTGTATTTTTGTAATGTTTTTTTATCTAATGTAGAAAGTTATCGGTAATATTACAAATATATATGGTAATGACAATATATGACGTTGACAACTTAGTTACTTATATAATTAAAGTTAAAAATAATGAATAGATTGTTTTTTAATTTTTTTAATTCTCCTATTAGATTATTTATGTGTAACATAACATTATTTTGTATATACAGTAATATATTAATATCTTCCTAATGTAATTTGATAAAGTGTGATTGTGAATTAATTATGGATTTTCATTTTTTTTATTAAATTTTTATTCATTTTCAGAATGAAGGCTATATTTGTTGTCTGTTTGCTCGGCCTTGCGGGTGTTACCCTTGCAGCCCCTGACAAGTATACATCGAAATATGACACCATTGATTTGAAACAGATCCTGTCGAACAGACGACTCCTCGTTCCTTACCTTCTATGTATTCTAGATCAAGGAAAGTGTACACCTGAAGGAAAAGAACTTAGATGTAAGTAGATACTAGACATTCATTATTTTAACGTTTGCTCCACTTTTTGGTATATATTTCGAAGAAAGGAACCCAATAATAATATAATATTATTTATTTATTTATTTATACATTATGCCTTAAATACGCAATGGCGGACTTAATGCCGAAGGCATTCTCTACCAGTCAACCATTAGGTGATGCAGAGATAAATGTTGGTAGGTTTAAAAGGAGAAGTTTTTACAAAATTATGTTTAACCTATTTAATATAACAATATATAAATAACATATCAACACCGATATACTACATATATACAATACATACATATAACAACATCATACATAAATAAAAGTATCACGCAAAAACTGCTGGACAAATTTAAATAAAAAAATTTGGTGACCGCTGTCGCGACTGGCTCGCGCTGTCTTTGTTTCGCAAGTCTAACCTTTTTTTTTAACGTGGAGAAATCTTTGTTCAGACATTGCCAGGTCCCCGGGTTGGGGCCTGAACTGAGTCGACCTCTAATCGACTAAAAAACTCCGCCGCAATATGTTTGGTGTCACGGGGTGCGCGAACAGGCTCGGCAACACCCTCCGGCGGCAGGCGTTTCCCACGCCACACTCGACTGAGGCAGCCCGGTTGCGAGGCTGCCTCCCAGCCCGCCGAACCCGTACAATGGGAGTCCAGGGCCCCCGCCCTTTCCCCCTGGGTTCGGCCGGCAGCGGAAAGGCTAAGCCGCTCCGACGCCGCCTCGCGAATGATTTTTTATCGTAACCTAACCAAACAGAACAGAGCCGAAAGACAGGAAAATTGAGAAAAATAAGACGGTTAGGTTAGGCTGCGTTTTGTATATTAGCAACTTGATGATTTTTAAGTTACAACAAAACAGTTTCGTCTCGGTTTCATTTCGTTAGGTTAGAGTTGCGAAAAAAGATAAAGGTGCATTTAATACGTAAGTTCCATTTTTTTAGTCCTAATTCTTACACACTGGACGCTTATTAAACCTTAATACTTTTGAAAATCAACAGAAGAAAATCACGAAATCTTTATTTAATATCTATTAGTTATAGAAGTTTTAAAGATCTATGATTTTTGTAAGCACAACAAATCACTTATGAAATTTTATAAGCGAATTGTATTTTTGCATTAATTTCTTTTATGTTTTTTCTGCGTTACATAAAGTAAAAGATATTGTTATGATAATAAATAACACAGACAAAGTCGCAGATATCGGCTAGTATCAAACATACTTTTAACAGCAAACTCTTAAATAAATATGTCCGTTTTTTATTGTTTGATGAGACACACGAAATTGATTCCAAAAATTATCAAGCTATTTAATTTGAGAACTTGTTTTCGGTTTGCGTCCAAAAGTGCTAAATGATCAGTATAAAAAGTCGATGTATCGTCATTGACGAATTCATAAAGTCAACGCGGAGCTAACAATCGCTACACCCGTGCCAAATAAATCTAAGGTAGGTTTTGCGTGGACGTCGAAATATTTTTAATTGTTAAAATTATCAACAAAACATTTTTTTTTGTATTTTTGTAATGTTTTTTTATCTAATGTAGAAAGTTATCGGTAATATTACAAATATATATGGTAATGACAATATATGACATTGACAATTTAGTTACTTATATAATTAAAGTTAAAAATAATGAATAGATTGTTTTTTTACGTTTTTAATTCTCCTATTGGATTATTTATGTGTAACATTATTTTGTATATACAGTAATATATTAATATTTTCCTAATGTAATTTAATAAAGTGTGACTGTGAATTAATTATGGATTTTCATTTTTTTTAATTAAATTTTTATTCATTTTCAGAATGAAGGCTATATTTGTTGTCTGTTTGCTCGGCCTTGCGGGTGTTACCCTTGCAGCCCCTGACAAGTATACATCGAAATATGACACCATTGATTTGAAACAGATCCTGTCGAACAGACGACTCCTCGTTCCTTACCTTCTATGTATTCTAGATCAAGGAAAGTGTACACCTGAAGGAAAAGAACTTAGATGTAAGTAGATACTAGACATTCATTATTTTAACGTTTGCTCCACTTTTTGGTATATATTTCGAAGAAAGGAACCCAATAATAATATAATATTATTTATTTATTTATTTATACATTATGCCTTAAATACGCAATGGCGGACTTAATGCCGAAGGCATTCTCTACCAGTCAACCATTAGGTGATGCAGAGATAAATGTTGGTAGGTTTAAAAGGAGAAGTTTTTATGAAATTATGTTTAACCTATTTCATATAACAATATATAAATAACATATCAACACCGATATACTACATATATACAATACATACATATAACAACATCATACATAAATAAAAGTATAATAATTCAACATCAAGTATTAAATACAGCATTAACCAGATAATTCTGCTAACTGAGACTGGTAAAGCCGACGTACCCTGACTTTAAAACTGAAACGGTTAGATGACATCCTGATTTCATAAGGAAGCGCATTCCATAGGAGAATAGATTGGATAAAGAAAGAGGAATGTACAAGACCGGAAGTATGGACAGGACAGCAAAGAATAAGATTATTAGAAGAGCGAAGATTAAGGTTATGATTAGAGCATAAAAACTGAAAATGTGGAGTTAAGTAAGAGGGAGTGTTGGGAGAAAATAAAAGAGAATACAGAGTTGTCAGAGCCCGCAAACTTCGACGCTGGCGTATGGGCAACCAATTAAGCTCTGAACGATGGCTCGATACATGGTCATACTTACGAAGATTAAAAATAAATCGAATGCAATTGTTGAGTAATCTGTCAAGTTTGTTAAGAAGGTCAGCGTTCAGTTCATATAAGCACACATCCCCATAGTCAATTATAGGAAATATTATAGATTGCACTAGCATGGTTTTCGTTTTAACTGGGAGAAAATTTTTCAGGCGATAAAAGGACTTTAGAGTACCGATCACTTTCTGACTAACCTTGGAAATATGAGTTCTCCAATCCAATGTGGCATCAATGTGTAAACCAAGGTCCTTTACGTCCGTACTAAACGGTATGACAAGACCACTGAATATAATCTGAGGCAGCGAGCTGAAGTCTATTCTGGTAATCATACGAGAGCTCCCTATTACAATTGCTTGACATTTGGAAGGATTAACTGATAAGCCAAACCTCTCGGACCAATCCTTTAAGGCATTTAGATCCCGGTTAATAGAATATATTGCAGCTGATAGCGAATCTACTGCGGCCTGTGTGTATAATTGCAGGTCATCAGCATACAAATGATAGGTACATCGCAGTTCATGAGTTAAGAGGTTAATAAAGAGGGAAAAAAGAAGAGGTGAAAGTATACCACCCTGAGGGACGCCAGCACCAAGCTCACACCAATTAGACGTAGCCCCATCTATACGGACCGATTGTTTTCGTCCCTTTAGGTATGAAGCGAACCATGCCAGTGCCTCTAATGAGATATTATAATGAGAAAGAATAGCCAGGAGAATGTCGTGACTAACAGTATTAAAGGCATTGGAAAAATCTACTAGAACCAGCACAGTAATCATTTTATTTTCCACTCCATTTCTCAAATCACCAGTCACTTTAAGCAAAGCTGTAACTGTACTGTGACCTGGCCTGAAACCGGACTGTAATGGACTCAAGATATTGTTGCAATGTACAAAGGATGATAGTTGATTGTGCACACATGCTTCGAGTACTTTAGAAAGAAATGGAAGTATAGATATAGGTCGAAAGTGACTCGGAAGAGAAGGGTTTGCAATTTTAGGGAGAGGGCGAACATAGGCTTTAGTCCATATGGATGGAAACTGTCCAGAGGATAGAGAAAAGTTTATGACATGAGATATAATAGGAAGAATCTGGTCAAGAATAGTAATAATCATTTGTCTACTCAAATTGTCACAGCCCGTAGCATTAGACTTTATTGAAAGAACGGACTTTTTAATCTGATCACATGTAACCGTGGAAAACTTGAATGGGCTCATGTCCATACGAGGCAATGCGGCTATGTAGCCAGTAGTCCTACTTTTAGTTAGATCACTCAATTTATCGGTGGTTGTAAAGTGGTTATTGATATCATCTAACTTTATTGTATTAGGTAGATCTAGATGTTGAGATCTGCCAATGCCAAGGGTCCCAAGGAACTTCCAGATATCAGCCGAGGAGGAAGGAACAGAGATATTATTAAGGATATACTGACGTTTGGCATTGCGTATGATCTGGTTACATCGGTTTCTAGCGGACTTAAATAAGTTCCAGTTAATCTCGCCACGGTTTTTTTTAAATTTACGAAAAGCACAGTCTCTACGTCTCATCGCCATTCGGATCTCGGTTGTCATCCAGGGTGCTGGAGGTCGCCTTAATTTAACTCGTTTTATGGGCGCATGAATATCATATAAGTTTGTGATAAAATTGTTAAAAATACAAACTTTATCATCTATATTGTTAGCATTAATCAGAGATTCCCAATTTATTTCTGAAACATCTGCACAGAGCTTGTCCACATTCATTTGTGCAAAGCAACGTATGAGTAATATTTTTGGTTCTTTCTTCGGAGGTTTAAGAGTATAAGAAACAAAAATAAGGTCATAGAAGAGAATACAGAGTTGTCAGAGCCCGCAAACTTCGACGCTGGCGTATGGGCAACCAATTAAGCTCTGAACGATGGCTCGATACATGGTCATACTTACGAAGATTAAAAATAAATCGAATGCAATTGTTGAGTAATCATAGACCGAACCCATTTTAATTAAACAAAAACTAAATGTTACTCGAAGATATGTTTTATGATCTTCTTGAAAAGTTTTTTTTTTTGCTTTTCGAACTGACTACGCTATTGACCAAGCAAGGTCTTAACAGCTTCACCTAAGGCGAGCGCTTAAGGCACTCAACCGATTTTATTTGGACAACTAGCTCAAGGGTGCGCGGCACACCACGGCTTTGGCTGTTGCCTGATACATGCAATTCGCGACCTATGTGAGCTAACCTAAGCTAAGCTAACTATTCATACATATATGAGTTGTTGAAACATATATGTGTACCAAGCATACATACCTCAACAACTCTTATATATATTTCGTATCGGATAATATTCTAAACTATTTCAGTTTGATAAGGGAAAAAAGATAAAACCCTTCCACTTGCATGTGTAAGCGTGTATGCGTGCACGTGTGTGGAGGTGATATGTGTAATGTTGTCGCAGTGATGTAAGATTTTGTGTCACTGTATCGCGCGAGCAGCGTACTCAAGGGCTCCACGCCTTCTTGAAAAGGTTTAATCATAAACGCAGTACTTTAGCAGTGATGCGTATTCAAACAAACAGACAAACAGGCGGACAGATAGACAGACAGACGTTTCTAAAAATTAATGAAATGTATTTAATTACTTAGTCCTTAGACAATTTTTGGGCGACATTTTTTTTTACAAAAATCTAAAAGTACAGACACGTTAGATTTACATTCTTATATGTATAGAAGATGTTTGTATTTTATATATAAACGTTTTATTGATTTAATGTTACTTCTGTTCAATTTTACTATTACTGCTCAGCCATATGGAATAATAATATTTAACCTAGATAATACTATGGAAAATCTTCCGTCTACCAATAAATCTCTTTAAAATAAGTTTACTTCTATTTCGAAAATTAACTTGAAGAAATAGCAGACCCTTCAATTTCATTATCGATTTATTATCTTGATAATATATTTTACGCACAGAGAACATAAAATAAATGTAAGCAAAAATATACCTGGCTTATAAAGTTTCTATGTAATCAATGTCATCCATTTGTTTTCTCTGTTCGGAGCATGCGCATCTCTCTCTTTGCCCACTTCTTCATAGCGCCGCAGCAAAACATCATCATGTGAAAATGTGAAAACATCACTGAACGCGTAGTGTTTAGAAAAAATGCAGTTTCTCATAACTTTTTTATTACAGTAGAACCTCGATAAGACAAACGCCGATAAGCTGAAAACATCAATAATTCAAAAAAAAAAATCTGTTCCCTTCCAAACGCAACAATGCGAGCACTGTTACTTCACGTCGGTTTTCTGTGAGAGGGTGGTACTACCCCGGGCGAGCCGACCCATTCATGCTGAAACCGGTAATAGCTTCAGCGTGGCTCTATATATACTCACCTATATATACGCGCAAATAACTCCAATAAAAATTGTTTTCTAATGACAGCTGGCTTCTTCACGGATTGTGTTTTTTTAACCATCACTAAAAATATATCTGTGGTTTCGGCTGTGTCGTAACAATATTAAAATGAAGGGAAATTACGTTTTTCTTTACATATATATTCGAAACCAGGAAAAAATGAAATTCTATTAATATCTTTTGTTCACATTTGATTGTATGTTCTCAAATTATATATAACCATATACTCCGTTTTGTTTAATATTCATGCAGTCTATATATTATTTGTATTTTACAATATGCTTTATATAGACACGCGGTAGAGTGTCAAGCCAAGTTCGAGCTACCAAAATGGCAAGCGCGCGCGTGTTTTATTACCGTGTGTAATAAATATTACACGAACCATTTCGATACACTTTTCACCCCTTTATATCTCAAAAACTATTTCACATAAACATGTCAAATTCGGCTCATGTATTGTGACTTGCGAGATATATATCTGCTCCATGCATCTGCTCATATTTTATAAACACACATCAAACAGTTATTATTGGGGCCACCGCCTGTCAATATGGCGACACCTCTCGCCCTCGTACGTCACCGACCCGCGGTTAGGCGGGGTGAGGTGGAAATGAGGTGAGACGTGAGGCGAGGCGACGTTCCCCGGCGGTGGGCGGGCGTAGAACTCTCGAAGGTGGTAGCGAGAGCGCCGGTAGCCCGCCTCGGTGGCAAAAATCGGATGCCGGTGATGTACGAGGGCGAGAGGTGTCGCCATATTGACAGGCGGCGGCCCCAATAGCTGGTCCTCCGCGGGCCGGTGACGTATGAGGGCGAGAGGTGTCGCCATATTGACAGGCGGCGGCCCCAATAGTTATTAACGTTCTTAAGTCGTCATTTTTATCACTGACTGACCTATAAACCAAAATTCTAAGCTAGTTTCAGATAACCTAGAAAATTCAAATTTGGCATCCAGCTAGATAGATGGGTCAGAATATAAAGGAAAAATCCCAAGTTATAAGCAGAAATTGTATTTTAAGTTGTTATAACATATTTTATGTTATAAATAAATTTCAGGACTGACTATTGAACTTGGCACCCATTTAGATCTCACTTCTTTTGTCGTTGAAGTCAACAACCAAGGCATACAGCTTAATATTAAACTTGGCTATCATTTCACATTTATGTTTTAATGGGATATGTATGTTACAATGTACGTGCCGCTAATTTATGTGGTATTTACTAGTTTTTGTTTTACTTATACACTCTAAATATTCAAAGGTTGCCAGGAACAGATATTGTTAGCTATTAGTTGCTATTAGCAATAAGGCCACCCTTTGTACTAATCACATCTTGAAATTCTTTATAGTGTATGTGTATAATGGTGTACAATAAATATATAAATCATAAAACGAGTTAGATGTACTCCGTTGAAGATTACCAGATTTGTCCAATTAACTCCAATTTGTAATTTAGTTTGTTGCGTCTTATCTCGTGGGAGTTCGGCATATAAAGGGCAAGATGTCGCTGATCTGGAAGCACTCCTATGTGGAAGTTACTGTAAGGCGAAGCTCTGGCCAAATAAATAGTGACAGCATACGAAGCATTTTAGGGGACTTTGTTTTATACTATGTAATAATAATTTTATACATAAAATTTATCAGGAGTTATGGTTACCCTAATTAAAAATAAACGACAAATCGCCCTTTGTACGTATTAAAAATCAAGCCCACCGGACTACGATTTTGATGACGTTTTTTGTACTTATAGGGTCACCTGAATAGTTAGTTAGTCTTGGTAGGTGTCGCTGTTATGGAGTTATTGGTTTCTTTAAATTTCGTCACCAAATCTTGTTATATTGCTTTTGAACATATAATATCGCTAATTTTGAAAGTCACGCTAACTCTCAATATAATTTTTGTTATTCACGATTTATTTATGTCTCATTACAAGGTTCGTTAGTATAAGAAAACAAAACACAAACAGTTTTCTAATAAAAATAAACGAGATATGTATGACGTGAATGAAACACACGTATGATGTCATTTAATATTATTTGTACCTGTTCGTATAATATGCTATACCGCCGTAACCTTGGCAACTTGAATAAAGTTATCTTGCACATTGATAAATCGTTGCACTCTGACGCGCTGTTGCTATTTGTGTATTTATTTATACTATCTGGTTAAACAATTATATTAAATTGTATAATAAAAGTAAAATATTTATAAATCAGATTATTCCGGTGCATTGATTTTTAATACAGGTTAGAAATAGGTTTATTATATCTACACAGTTCCAACGGGTTCCTTGTTAATTAGTTAATCTTTGAATACTTTGACGTTTATAAACTAAACAAAAAAGAGATACATTTTGAACGTTTTCACATTTGTAAAAAAAAAATATTTAGTAGGTTTAATAAAAACCAATTAATTTATAAAACAAAATTTAGATTTGTATACTTCCGTAATTAAATAGTTGCGTAAGGACTTGTGTTTTTAATAATTAATTGTAACAAAAAAACATAGTCTAATTATTAAATTTTTTTTACTAATTTTTGTTTTTTTTTATTATACGATATTATGTGTATTTATTTCTCTGCTTGACTCGTGGATTGATCGGAATTTGTTTAAATTTTTAGGATTTTTTCAGTATTGAAACTTGGACTTTTTCATAAAAATTAAATAAGGTGCATAAATATTTGTCCATTGAAGTGTATCTTTCTAATATTATAAAGAGGTAAAGTTTGTGAGTTTGTGACATTGTAGGGGGTAATATCTGGATCTACTAAACCGATTTTGATTATTTGTGATAAAAAAATGAAGTATTTATTTAACAGAATGATGGTACATGGCATAAAAATAACTGTAGATACCCGCACTAGGAACTGAATCCTGTGTCGCGGGTAATCATTCAAAACTACGTTACAAAATGTATAAACTGATAGTGCCGTCAGTGGCTTACTTGTATACAGTGCTTTCAGTGACGTAGTGTATAGCATCGATATATAGCGCCATCTATTGGACGCATAAGAAAGGTATTCACGAACATTATGCCTTTCGTGGATAAGGTAAAATGGACGCTACACAATACGTTGCAGTATATGGAATATAAAAAGATTTGATTTTGCAATTAATTAATAAGAAATTCGTGTTAAAATTATCCTATCTTAGGAACGCCAGTAAAAAGATACGGTGCCATCTATTGGTCTCAGAAAAAAGTGCTACACGAGATATAATAAAACTAATATACTGGCTGTATATGAAAGTATTATACGGTGTCGCCATATTGACAGGCGGCGGCCCCAATAGTTATTAACGTTCTTAAGTCGTCATTTTTATCACTGACTGACCTATAAACCAAAATTCTAAGCTAGTTTCAGATAACCTAGAAAATTCAAATTTGGCATCCAGCTAGATAGATGGGTCAGAATATAAAGGAAAAATCCCAAGTTATAAGCAGAAATTGTATTTTAAGTTGTTATAACATATTTTATGTTATAAATAAATTTCAGGACTGACTATTGAACTTGGCACCCATTTAGATCTCACTTCTTTTGTCGTTGAAGTCAACAACCAAGGCATACAGCTTAATATTAAACTTGGCTATCATTTCACATTTATGTTTTAATGGGATATGTATGTTACAATGTACGTGCCGCTAATTTATGTGGTATTTACTAGTTTTTGTTTTACTTATACACTCTAAATATTCAAAGGTTGCCAGGAACAGATATTGTTAGCTATTAGTTGCTATTAGCAATAAGGCCACCCTTTGTACTAATCACATCTTGAAATTCTTTATAGTGTATGTGTATAATGGTGTACAATAAATATATAAATCATAAAACGAGTTAGATGTACTCCGTTGAAGATTACCAGATTTGTCCAATTAACTCCAATTTGTAATTTAGTTTGTTGCGTCTTATCTCATTATAGCATTACGTACAATTTTAGATTATTTTAATTCAGATTAAAAATTTATCATACACGATCCTATTATTATTTTATTTTATTGTTATTTTACAGCTCACATCCAGGAAGCTATTGAAACAGACTGCGCTAAATGTACCGAAGCGCAGCGTTCGGGCACAGATGAAGTCATCGGGCACCTTGTCGTAGAAGAGCCTGAATACTGGGATGAATTGACAGCAAAATTCGACCCGACCGGTAGATATGTGAAGGCACACGAGGCTGAACTTACGCGTCTTAGAAAATCTGGTTAAACAATTATATTAAATTGTATAATAAAAGTAAAATATTTATAAATCAGATTATTCCGGTGCATTGATTTTTAATACAGGTTAGAAATAGGTTTATTATATCTACGCAGTTGAAACGGGTTTATTGTTAGTCTTTGAAAATATTTATTGATACTTTGACGTCTATAAACTAAACAAAAAAGAGATACATTTTGAACGTTTTCACATTTGTAAAAAAAATATTTAGTAGGTTTAATAAAAACCAATTAATTTATCAAACAAAATTTAGATGATTTGTATACTTCCGTAATTAAATAGTTGCGTAAGGACTTGTGTTTTTAATAATTAATTGTAACAAAAAAACATAGTCTAATTATTAAATTTTTTTTACTAATTTTTGTTTTTTTTTTATTATACGATATTATGTGTATTTATTTCTCTGCTTGACTCGTGGATTGATCGGAATTTGTTTAAATTTTTAGGATTTTTTCAGTATTGAAACTTGGACTTTTTCATAAAAATTAAATAAGGTGCATAAATATTTGTCCATTGAAGTGTATCTTTCTAATATTATAAAGAGGTAAAGTTTGTGAGTTTGTGACATTGTAGGGGGTAATATCTGGATCTACTAAACCGATTTTGATTATTTGTGATAAAAAAATGAAGTATTTATTTAACAGAATGATGGTACATGGCATAAAAATAACTGTAGATACCCGCACTAGGAACTGAATCCTGTGTCGCGGGTAATCATTCAAAACTACGTTACAAAATGTATAAACTGATAGTACCGTCAGTGGCTTACTTGTGTACAGTGCTTACAGTGACGTAGTGGTGTAAGGGGTGTCAAATAGCATCTAAGACTTGAGACATCCAAGCCAACCTCACCCGCACGTGGTGCACCCTGCTGAATAATGAACGAGGCAATGGCGATAGCGGCTTGGTAGGGGTTTAAAACCTGACTGGGTCGCAACCACCATGTATATGGCGAAATAGCCCGTCATAGTGATTCGCTGCCTCGGGTCGTGTTTCGGCATCAGCCTGTGCATATCCAGCTTTTCGCAGGTCGGCATGACAGCGGCGACCGGTGATGGGCAGTGTGTCACACGTTGGTCGCCATTGTTTTTGGATTGTACTGTGCTCACCATCAGGCACAGTGCAGTCATTTTGCCTTGCTATTGCATCGACATATAGCGCCATCTATTGGACACAGAAGAACGGTAATTTACGAACATTATGCCTTTCGTGGATGAGGTAAAATGGACGCTACGCAATACGTTGCAGTATATGGAATATAAAATGGGTTGATTTTGCAATCAATTAATAAGAAATACGTGCTAAAACTATCCTATCTTAGGAACGCCAGTAAAAAGATACGGTGCCATCTATTGGTCACAGAAAAAAGTGCTACACAAGATATAATAAAACTAATATACTGACTGTATATGAAATTATTATATGGTAACGAAAATCTAATTTTTATAATTTCAGTCTGTTTGTGCCGCGTAATCTCTGAAACGGTTCGAGCAATTTTTACGGAACTTTAACAGGCAGTTACCTGACCTTATAAGACTATCTTATTGAGTAGTGTCGACTACTACTACTAAAAGTAACAGCAGTCCCCAAATACGACTCTTACTGACTGAAAACTCCACATTGTACCGTACACCGCACTAAAGGAGTGGCCCGTGGCAAGCATAATCCGATTAACTATCTGCCAGTGAAAGTCCCTTGAAAATCGATCCAACCGACGATACCCAGGCTACTCGAAGGCGACTGGAAAGGGAATTGAAGGTAACTCTGTTCGTTCCGGGTAATTTCCGAAACAGCTGGATTGATTTTCAAGGGACTTTCACTGCCAGGTAGCTGACATTTAGGGGAGACATAGGCTATGTTACTTTAGAATTTCGAAGGTAACTCGAAGGCAACTCGAAGGCGACGCGAAGCTGATTCGGAGACAACTCGAAGGCGACTCGAAGGCAACTCGAAACATAGTTATGTATACAGGCCCCTATACTATGCGTCGCTAGTCTGACGAATGAGCAATACGGTAATGAAAAATACAGCTTAATACCCTAAATAAGTTTTCACTTAAAAAACAATCCACTATATGCTTAGTGAAATGTATCCCGATCTCTTACCATACAAGATATTAATGGATGAAGAAAATGATTTTTCTAATTATTATTTCATGTTATTTACCACATTATAAAATTGATTGTCTGTACATTACAATCTTAAATAAAAGATTCCGAAACTATAGTCATTAAAACGATGAGACGAATTATCGACATTTTTTTCAAGTTAACCTTGGTTTCTGGAGACGGGAAATATAGAGACGTCTGCATTGCCCTTGTTCTGTTGACATTATACGGTAAAAGTACTTTGATTGTGGACAGGAATTTTAACGCTGCTTCATATGAAACACGTATTTATTGTTTTATACAACTTTTATATTCCGTTTTATTTAATATCTCGCATATAGTTAAATAAAGCTTTTTTACCGAAGTAAAATCTTACATAGAAATGCTATTGCTAGATTGGCCTACTTCGCTTACTTCCATAATGAGAATGTAAATCTGACGTGTCTATAAATTACGATTTTCCTGAAAGAAAATGTTGCAGGTGTCTAGG